>JANTCA010002209.1:0-11492 GCA_024741275.1 Chironex yamaguchii | reverse complement strand
AGCTGTATGGAACTGTACTTGAACTAGAGGGCAAAACGATCATGCGCTTTTCGCGTTGAAGAGAAGCAATGCAGCCGAATGGAACTGTACTTGAACTAGAGGGCAAAACGATCATGAGTTTTTCGCACTCAAGAGAGAATCAATGCAGCCGTATGGAACTGTACTTGAACTAGAGCCAAAACGATCATGAGCTTTTCGCACCATAGAGAAGCAATGCAGCCGTATGGAACTGCACTTGAACTAGAGGGCAAAACGATCATGAGCTTTTCGCGCTCAAGAGCACCAATGCAGCTGTATTGAACTGCACTTGAACTGGAGGGCAAAACGGGCATGAGCTTTTCGCGCTCAAGAGAAGCAATGCAGCCGAATTGAACTGCACGAGAAATGGAGGGCAAAACGGGCATGAACTTTTTGCGCTAGAGAGAAGCAATGCAGCTGTATGGAACTGCACTTGAAGTAGAGGGCAAAACGATCATGAGCTTTTCGCGCTCAAGAGAAGCAATGCAGCTGTATGGAACTGCACTTGAACTAGAGGGCAAAACGATCATGAGCTTTTCGCGCTCAAGAGAAGCAATGCAGCTGTATGGTACTGCACTTGAACTAGAGAGCAAAACGATCATGAGCTTTTCGCGCTCAAGAGAAGCAATGCAACTGTATGGAACTGTTCTTGAACTAGAGGGCAAAGCCCTCGTGATCTCTTTGTGCTCAAGAGAAGCAATGCAGCTGTCAGGAAACCGGGCTTTACGTCTCGCTGATGCGACTGAGCCACACATGCACGGCGGATGACTCAGCTAAACTCCAGGATCAAGAATTTCGTTTCTCAACAGAAAAAGAGAATCAATTCTTGGAAGATCATCGTCGTGTTTAAGGCTTTTACTTTTTACCTGCAATATCTCTAATTTAGTTATATACCACTCCACACCTCTCCAACCGTAAAAGAGCCGTAAATCATTCGTGTTACTTGGCACCTCTCTAATTTTACATTCGATTATCGCGCCTTGAACATATTGACTTTACAATCAAGTGAAATGAAAGAAACCCATGAAAAAGAACAGACGTTCACACCTACGAGAGGGAATGGTAAACGGAGCTCGGACTCCGCAAGAAAATGGTAAAAATAATGTCGAGGGTGGGGTGGGGAGGCAAGTTATGTTGTGTTGCAGTCGTGCGAACAAGTAAACAATTCTCCCGATTGAAAATCCATAGTTCAAGAGGTCCACTATCAAAGAGCAGAAACACAATTCAATCGTCTCCAAGTGGTCCATTTTCAACAACGAAAAAACATCCATCAACTTGAAGTTCATGGCTACGCGCATCTCAAGTCATTACGTCTGTAGCATTACGCATTGGCGAAGCAAGATGCCCGCAACTTCACATACCATATAAGGCTAGAGAACAGCTTCTTCAGCGCCGTAACGTCAAATATTATTTTATATCTGAAAGCAAACATACACCACGAGACTAGTCGAAGTGTCACTGTATCTAACATTACGTACTTATCCTACGTCATTACGTTTAAAATTATATTTTAGTGTAGAGGAGTAAGGCTCCTGCAATGCACGAGATGGCTTAGAAGATGCGTGCTAAATTATTCAAAGATAATTACTTTTATGTGTCGCAAAGTCTGTGCGACGCCCATCAACACCTTTTTCGTTATTACAGATCTTGACTAAATACGTTTTTACGTCCAAATGACAAATTCTACATAATATTTAAGTGTTAATAGAGAGTCGGTACGTGCAATAAACATTGTATTCGGGCAGTTTGATTTAAAAAGGGGCTTGTCCCGGCTGCTTAACTGTAAGATGCTTAGTGACAAAGGACTTTAAACAACTCCTGCCAATTTATTACATCTGTGTAGGGAGATGTATGTGTGTGTGACACCCCCGAAAAGGCATCTGTTGACAAAAAAACCTCAAACCGAAATTGATAGGAAAATTGGTAAAATTTGGGTAAGCAAAAGACTGTTTACAACTTGTTTCATTTTCATAAGCTATAGACTTTTCCAATCCAACTATTAAGACGATATACTACATAAGATACCTTTAGGCAAGATGTCCTTCTATTTGTCTGTCTGTTACACCTTTCTTCACTCGGCATCTTTGTTTAATCAAGACTATACAATTCATCAGATAGCTCTGGGCAAAAGGTTCCCCTCCCTTTTACGCCTACTAAATCCTTCTTTGCTACAATCATGACAATACATTAAGCTACGTTAAATAGCTGTGGGAAGAAGTTAGGATGCCTGTTCGAGCCCCTTTAAGCTGTTAGCGCAGAAGTGAAAAAATTGCGATTTTGCATCATTAATACATTGACGCGATTCATTAGTAATACTGCTTTCCTTTTTGCAAGCTAAACCATGCAATTACACGTTACACAAATATTGATTGCTTCAAATGTTTTCTTGAAACACATAAACGGTTATATGATACGGCGTCATGGTTGACATATTTCATGTGATCGGGTGAATAACTGGAGTTCGTAAAACGTTTGGAAATTTGCTAAAAAGACAACAACAGGGAGGGGAAATAAAACATGCGTTTGCTTTCAACTTGTTGGTTGCAATAAAATTTATTAGCTTTTGTGCGTCACAGGACACTAAATTGTATGCAGACATTACGTAAATAGGTACAAGGCTTTCCCAAGAGAAGAATTTTCCAGTTTGACCCAGTGAGGCAATCATGATCCCAATGGCCTCATCAAACAACGTCGCACAACACAAACCGTGAACTATTTCGTTGCAAATACGGAAATAACCAGCAAGGAAGTGTTAATTTCACTTTTGGCTTAGTGACGTTCTATCACCGTACTAATGCTCTTCTCAGAGTACTTTGTGTTGTTGATAGATTAGGCCTGTCTTTGGTCGGATCATCCTGAGGGAAATTTTATTGTATGTTTCCACTGCCACACCCACACGTGGCTTAATTTTTAACTATAGGAGTGGGCAGAGCTGGTGCACATTTGACCCAATCGCCAAATATGTTTGTGATTGCTCTACCTGTTCAAAGTAAATACTCATGTTGACTGTTAGTCCTCACCTCAATTTATGTCAATGTGAAGTGATTGGTTTATTAAAATGTAAACAAAACTGCCTTTACAAAGAAAAATAATTAGCTTGTGTTTCGTCAGAGCTTTCCATCACACGCCCTGCTGTCATCAGCTGAGTAAGAAAACATATCTTAGGAACACACCTTCTGAGCAAACCACGATTTGTCGTTCAACCAGCGTTGGAGGAGCTGCAGTGAAGAATCCTACAAAGGGAATAAGCAGTGAAAACTTTGATCAGGTACAAACTTTAAGAAAATGGCTAACAGAGAAGTGGGATTCGGTTTTACTGCTGAAACGAAGAGCAAAATCGAGGGTAAATATGACAGCAACATGGAGAAGGAAGCGACGCAATGGATCGACAAAGTTCTCAGTCAAAACATCTTTGGAGGTGCAAGTGGACCTGATGCCGTTCACGAGAAACTCAAAGATGGCGTAGTGCTATGCAACCTTGCCAATGCCTTACGACCTGGGTCTGTGGCCAAGGTAAACACTACCAAGATGGCTTTTAAGCAGATGGAAAATATAGGTAACTTTCTTTCGGCTTGTGAAAGTTTCGGAATGCGGAAAGAGGACTTATTCCAGACAGTGGATCTTTACGAAAATCAGAACATGGTGAATGTTGTGAACACAATTCATGCTCTTGGCCGGAAAGCTCGAAGTTTAGGCTACACAGGCCCAACCTTAGGACCAAAGGAAGCTGAGAGCAATCCCAGGAATTTTACAGAGGAGCAGCTTAGACAAGGGCATACGCACATTGGCTTGCAGATGGGTTCAAACAAAGGAGCAACGCAGGCGGGACAGAACTTTGGTAAGTCGAGAGCCATTTTGGATTAATCTCAAGCATCAAAGAATTGGGGACGGCACGAATAGAGTAGACTGGGTCACTGATGGACACTGACGTTTTTTCAAGCTAACTTTTGCGTGGACTACACTTTTCAATACTTTTTTATAATTTAGCATTGATACTCGATACCAGTGTGTCTGTAGATGAGACGCGTATCCGTGGAAGGTTCTTTTTGTTGTGTTTACATTAGTTGAGACCTGGAGGTTATATTTTGATTGTCCTATGTTGCTTCTTTGCCAGTCAAACGCTCTTGAAAGTAGTGCAGTTAATGCTTGGATGGTTTTAATCATTTGTTTATGTTGTGAAAAAGATGGTCATATTCGGTAGAACAGGAGAAAACCTGACAGTAATTCGATGTTGTAAATTTGTATGCAGGTCGGGAAAGTGTTTTACCTCGTAGGCAAATAAGTGAGTGTCGCTTCTGTGGACAACCAGAGATGTACGACATGTTGACTCGCTAGGATGTGCAATTAAACGTATCATTCTTGTCAAATTGTTTAATAGCCTGTTGTGATTTGACAGGGGTTTGGAGGTAGTTGTTGATTTGTACTTTACGTTGCCTGCTTCACACCATTTAAACTCTTGCTGGTATGTCACAGTTCTTCTTTCGTGCTCTTTTAACATGTTTCGTTTTCAGTTCTGCAAACATCCTTAAACTAGGGCAGTGTTCTTGTTGAATTGTTTGCGCATCAATGAAACGGCATTGACTGCGACAACTCGACCGTGTCGAGGTCTTTTCTTGCGAGCGGAAGCTAAGAAAAAATAATTGGTACTTGGCGTCTTTTGTTGTCCTTGCGAGCATGCGTATGTTGGCTGTGGTGGACAATGGGTAATGTTAGAAATTTACCTCCTGATTGTCCACTTTAACTTACCTTTAGTATCTTATTTGAGGCGGTATCGTGCAAGCTGCCCCGTCTGCCTTATATGGTGCACATTCTTTGGGTCGCACGGAAATTTTGCTGTTTCCCACTTTGAGACGCTAGTTTTCAAACAAACATCCCGAGGTGACTGACTGGAATACGGGTTGGACAAGGTGGCGCCCATAAGGAGGCAAAGCGGGGTCAGTCATACAAAGAGTAGAGGGGGGCCCTCGTATATGTAGAGCAATTTATCGAAGTGGTGGAAAACTATGGAGGCGCGAGCGACGGTGGGCAAGACACTTGTATACAAATGCTGATAAGGAGCGAGTCATTGACGCATCTAGAGTATGTAGTTTGAAATAGGAGTGCCCATTGTGTGGAACGTGCATGTCAACTTTTTGTCGGTAGGGTGCACACGTCAGTCGAGCTGGCCGGAGTTTCGCAAGAGGCAAACTCGTCACACTGTCTACTTCCTACTTAGCCTCTTCGAGCCATGGTCAGTTCATAAGGCGTGTCAGCATCTGTCCGACGTCCTCTGTATTTGGCTACCAATCATTCGGTTTCAATTTAATGTTTGCAGCCCAGTTCCAGGAGTTTCTTCCGCTAGGCACCTGCAATTCTTTGCTACGTTCCTCGCCGATCTCTTCTTTCCGTAAGCGGTTTCCTTCGTAGCTAAACATTACGTGACGTCAGAATTTGTCGGCGCCTTTGAAAAAAAGTGATGAACTCGATTTTACTCTGGTTTCGTTCAGAGTAAAATTTCCAATGATAGAGGATTAACACCTCGTAAGCGCATTGAATTCTGCAGCGAAAATGGACAATTTTTGCATGTTACACGATCACTTTTCAACGTGTTGGTCAAATATAAAAAAAAGTGATCGTCTAACCCGGTCCTAAGAAAATCTATGATTCTTAGTGCAAGATTCTTTTATTACGGTCTGCAAAAAATATTGTGCATCATGCAGTCTGAATTCTTTGACATTCTTTTACTAGCCCTTTACCTTCGCGGATCTTTCTTATCTAAGATCTTTTGGACACTTTTTGCAACCGTCTTTTGACTTTTACGGGCAGCAAAGTTTTATCCATTAATCGAGATCTCGGCAGCAGTAGATACCAGGGACTAATAGATGGGGACAAATAGTTGGGTTGCCCAATCGTCTTTAGTCTAAAGGGATAGTTAAATGTCCAAGATTAAGAAGTTTGACTCTAATACTTGACTGCCAATCTTACTGACTGGTGCAACTAAAACTTTGCAAAGCACTCGTTTGTTACGGTGTGTATTAAAAACTTCATAAACTACGATTTTTGGTCTTGAAATGTACGGTTTCATGGCTTAAATCATCTATTCCCGTATTTATCTGAGAGTCATCAGTCCGTCCGTAATTTTAGTCAGGCTCGAGAACAAATTTTCTTTTAAAATTATTTGGCCTGAAAATGCCTTGGAAAAGTGCAAAACGCTTGACATATGGGTTTATCTCATCGAAAATCCGTGCTCTGTGAATAAAAATTATGCAACGTTTTAATGTCGTTTTTGCCACTTATGGACCTTGGTCACCTCAGACACTTGCAGTTTCGGTTGTGTCATTGGTCGAAGTGTGTTCAGCTTTCTTATGGCTTTTGGTGTCACTCCTTTCTACAGCTCCTCTATTTGCTCTTTCTCTCTGTTCTAACGACCTTTTTGATTCCACAATGTGAGTGTAAGGGCAGCCTTTCCATTGTAGTTTGTACACTATTAAATTCTTTTTGACGATTGGCAGTGGATCCTTGGGTTTTAACAGCATGGTGCATATGGTGGAATCTGTGTCCTCATGCTTATCCCCCTCTGGATGCCCATAAGCTGATGTCCATCCGAAAGATGATCACCTTTCAGGTGCTTTTCTTCCTTCCTTAGGTCAGCTGGATATGATGTTTCTTTCCCTTTCAGAAAGAATAGTGATGCGAGTAAGCTGTGCTGTAACGTGTTGTTGAGGCAGTGGTTTGTGTTAGCCGGTTTTCTGAAGAAATTGTTGCAAACGATTTCCTAGTGCAGGTCAAGGTAAAATCACGAAAGTGACTTCAAGGAAGAGGATTGTACTTCTTTTCCATTTCTTTTTTATTTCTAACAAGCAATAAGTTTACAAGCAAATCATCTGACATATATATACAAGATAATGATTATAAATTTGTGGTTGATTTTGGGGTCCAAGGGGAAGGGATGCGCACGTTAGTACTTGTTACGTACCTTAGCCTCTCCTACTTAAATCCACGCTCACCTGCCCTGGTAAGCCTAGCAATCTGTGTAAGGTTGGGTGCAAACCCCAGGGGGAAGCCGATCGGCGAACAGACCAGTGAGTTGTGGATGGCCTGGATAGTACCCCAGTGCCTCACTCGGGATGGCCTTGGTTAGTTAGGAGCATGTTGTCTTATCCTGGTGACGGAGGATTCCATTACCTGGCAAGATACCGATGGGACATTATTGAATTGGCAGAAACCAGATGGACAGGCCCTGGAGAGACAAAAACATAGGATGGGTTTAAGGTGTGGTACAGCGGTCTTGACAACAAGCACGATCTTGGAGCCGAGTTCAAAAGAAAAGCAGTACCAAGATTAAGTTCGACATTAACAAAGCACTTGAACCATAGATTTCTGCAGAATTTAAGACAAAGATTGGAGGGAGATTTGCAGTGCTGACCCTGTCATAGGATGTCACCATGGGTACTGAAGAGTTAAACACTATGGTTAGGGAAACTACAGACGAAGTTGTGAGAAAAGGACGGAAAGTGATGAAACCCTGGATCAAGCAAGATATGTGATAACACTATGTGATAAGTGTCCAAATCTGAAGGGGAGGAAGAACGCATCAGAAGAGGACAGGCGAGAATATAGGAAGGCACACAATGCAGTGAGACGCAAGATCAAGGAAGATAAGGGGAAATTATACAACCGTCCTATCACAGATGTACACATTTTAGAAGGCAACCTTGTATCCTCAAACAAGGATTTCCTCTCAATCCTCAGAGGTAGAGGCAGTACATAAGAACCTCAAGAAGGGCAAATCCCCATAGGCCCATAGTATTGAGGTGAAGTGATGGTTGACCCTGTGCATAGGCTGTGTTCACAAGCCTGGGAAACTTGGTCTGAACATTTGTTGGTAGTACCCCTTCCCAAAAAGACAATACTAAACAGTATAAAAAGTACCAAACGATAAGCCATATTAGTCATGAAAGGAAAGTCCTACTTATCATTATCCTGAGGAGACTGCAAAGAAAAGTGAAATCAGTCCTATCAGAGGAACAAGCCGGATTTCGTGCAGGGCCGAGCACAGTGGAGAAGATATTGCGTTTACTAACTGAAAAACACGTTAAAGTCTAAAAGGTGTCTTCCTAAGATTTCATTGACTTCAAAAAGGCCTTCGACAGAGTATGGTTTGATGGACTGTGAGAATGATGAGGATTGTGAGCAATGACGATGCACAATATCGATACAGAGTTGACCACCAATGATCAAGGCACAGTATGACAAGGGAGAAATCGACCAGGCATTTATAACCACAGTAGGGGTACGGCACGGATGTTTGCTTTCTCCATCACTCTTTAATCTTCTGCTTGAGAGCATTATGCTAAGGGCTCTGGAACATAATCAAAGTACAGTGAAAGTTGGAGGACAAGAAGACAGCAACCTGTGGTATGCAGATGCCATCGACTTGGTAGCAGGAACAGTAGAGGAATTGCAAGAATGAACTACAGAGCTTGAGGATACAGCTGGAATGTTTGGTATGGAAGTTAGCACAGAAAAAAGCAAGATAATGCTGACCAAGGAGCAACAACAATCAGAAGGAAAAATAAAGAAATGGAGGAAGTACAGAGTTTTAAGTACTTAGTATCCCTAATCACGCATGATGGCATAAGTAAGATAGAAATTCAAAAACCTTTGAAAATGACAATGGCACAAATTGCAAAACTTGATAAAATATGGAAGTGTAAGATCTCTACAAAAATCTGGTGGCGTCAATTGCCACTTATGTTTGTTCATCATGGACTTTCTCAGCAGCGTTAGAGAAACAGATCAAAGATTTTGAATGAAATGTTTCCAACGCATAATTCGAATGACATACAGAGAAAGGAAGACGAATGGTTATGTAGGGAGGCAGGTACAAACGGAAGCTGGTGAACAGGAATCACTGCTGGAGTTCATCAAGAAGAGAAAGCTGAAGTGGTACAGACATGTGTCATAGCACAACAGCTTGGCAAAGACTTTGATGCAAGGAAAAATGGCAGGGAAAAGGGGCAAAGGACGACCGAGAATGAGCTGGACTGATGCCATTCGCAATGTATTCGCCTAATCAATTACATAAATGGGGGTAAAGCAAAAGGATGCCAAATTCACTTTAATTGCTTTTCATACACAAAGAATCACACATACAGAAGGAGATTCCCTGACAACTTCTGTACTTGACCTATCTAAGTGCCTCAAGCAAACTATGGTATAAAGCAATGAATGATAACCTTAAGCAGTTATCTGCGGAGATAATGTTGCAATACTGTCTTCAATCTAGGCTGCAATTAAACTGAAACGTTGTCTGCTGATGAAGAATTGTCTGCTGCTGTTTGCATACCTCTGAGGAACTACTTCGAGATTAATGATCATGATGAAAACACGACAATTCAGAGACTGTTAATTAAAATACCCAACATGAAACTAGAACTCTTTAAAATGCTTTTTAGCACTGGTTATCAGTTATTTTTGTATTACTAGCTGTTACGGTTCCTGTGGTAACATCCCCTATTGATAATAAGGCCTTTAACTTTGTTTATATATCTGATAACCAATGCAGTCACTGTTAGTAACCTTGTGATATAACTGTAATTCTCTATCTGAATATCGTTTTTCATGCTCACCACCTGATGCCTGTTGCCAATAGTTGGGTCCTTTTGCCACTTCTCTCTAGGTTGAAACAAAAAGCTGAGTCGCTGCCATTATAGTATAGACTCCCGTAAATTTGATGCCATCATATCTTTTGATACAATGCAAGCGGGATTACATATACCTAGACAATGATGCCAATTTTCTTCTAAGTCAATTTCAAGAGCTCATTTAACCTGTGATGTACAAATCGCTTCATCTTACCCTCTTTTGGATCCAATAAGAATTGGTCATCCCGTCAACCCATTAGTGGCATTTAAATAGCAGACTTCAAAATACGCATCAGCCATGACCATAATATGACTCTCATTAATTCCAAAGGGGATATAATATACTCTTTGAGTGGGGCAATTCTCGTTTTTGAAGAAACTAGAGAGACATAATAACCATATTTTATCTGATAAACAAAGTACATAACGGCACAATATGCCTTATTACTGGTATCAATAAACCCATGTAACTCAGCAAATGCTATTTTGTCATGACATCCATATATACAATGTGGTACCACTATTGCCCTTGATTAGATAATCTTGTACCCAATATGTCCACAATCGTCTTTGGTTTGGATCTAAATAATCATCCTACCGTAATTTGTTTTGGCAAGTCTCCTGAAACAATGTCTTTTAGCAAACTATCATGGGGCTCAACGGACCTATTAGGTAAAGCAAACTAGCAAGGATACTAAACAGATGCCTTTTAGTTGGGTCCTTAACATCAGTCTCCCCCGAAACCTTCTACTGATCAAGTGCAAACTGATTTGTCGCGTTATTTCAAGGAATTATGTGTTTCTCTTTGAATATGTCAGAAATCTCATCAACGTTCATTTCCTAGATGAATTATGGTTTTTCTGCAGTTGTCAGTGCTGTGCTTTAGAAGGTCAGTATAAATATCTCAGCAAAAACACAGTAGGCTAGAGCTCCCATCGATACAGCATTGTTTTGAGTGTAGATCTGATATCAGGAGACGTGCTAGTGTTCTTTGTTGAACAGGAAGCAAGTAATGTTAAGGAGGGCTTTTAATAGCTGAGAGAAGTCATAGGATTGCAATGAGTTTCTGGATTACAGTGAGATGTCATTGTTTATCATGTCTGTAAGTTTGCAAAGGGTGTCATCAGTTGGTTTGCTTGTGTATGATAATGTCATATCAAAGACAATTACTTCATCTTGAGATATGTGTTTAGTTTTGATAAATCTTGCAAAGTCTGATGAGTTGTTACAATGGTGTTCCATGGCCTTGCGTAAGCTGATAGAATGTCAGCTATGATATTGAATGTAGTGAACTCTCCGAATGCTACAATTAGTCGCATGGGGACATTTGATTTGTAGTCCATAAAATTGTGGCAATCCAAAAACCTTCGGGCTAAGCTTCTAGTGAAGGGAATCCTACAAAACCTTGTCTTTACATAGTTTAATAAGCATCTTGCATGCTTTGGTCTTGACTCTGTTGATGGGACTTCTTCTGACAACATTGTATGGTCTAGTTTCGAGGTGTTCACTACAATTTTACGTGCGGTTTTCTTACGCAACGATGACAGTTGCATGTTCTCTATAAGCTGGAAGGACATAAATGAAGTTGTCACCCTTGAGATTTATTTTAGAATATCGTCCATTTCTTGTCAGAACTGTCAGGGGCACCTTGGATGGTTGAAGAGTAAGGCCTGTCTTTCGTCTGATAATGCCTGTTTCCCTATTGGAGAGGTCTTTTACTGCTGTTTCTACAATAGGCACAATTTCCTTTGAGGCAGGGGCGGCGCGCAGTGTCGCATAATTGCTATTACCATCGGGGGTCCGGCGGTCACCCCCGGAAAAATTTTTGCAACCACACCCTGCTCATTA
>JANTCA010002208.1:0-11494 GCA_024741275.1 Chironex yamaguchii | reverse complement strand
TACCGACGATAAAATTTCTAATCACTTAGTAGCTAAGGCCGAACTCGTGATTGACCACTTGGTTTAAGCGTGTATTTTGAATTACGCTCTCACCAAAAGTGAGCATCCACAAAATCGAAAGCTGATTGGCTACTGTCCAGTGGTGGGTGCTCAAGCCCCGTCACTGATTGGTTAAAGTCAGTTAAAAAGTAATTAAAAGTCCGACAGAGGGGGAGGGGGGGTGCTCGAATGCTTGACAATACTCATACAAATTGGTCCCACTTAGCTTGCGCAGAAGATACGCTACTGATCGAGAGTAACTCTTTATGTTAAGCCATGTCACTTATAGGACCTGCACAAATGCAAGTGTAATTTCACGGTTAGTTCTTGATCAGAAGGCATCGAGGATGTTTCAACGACTTACATGTTTTAAAGTTTACTGCTTGCTTCCAAATTCTCATAACGGTCAATGATTTGTTTTCGAAACACGTTTTAAAATTTGAACGTTAAATGATAGTGGAAATTCGATAGCTTCGATTTGGACAATACCAACCGAGTATATAAGAGCATAAGGTATACTCTGAAAATATAAAATTAAGAGTGTTTGATAAAAGAATAGAGAACAAGACTAACAATTGCGAACAATAAAAGCCACAAGAAAGATGGTTAGCATGATAGTACAAATGAATGTATACTTGAAGTTGGAAAAAAACGTCGAGAGACCATATGAACGTGATGTAATTAAAGACACAGATTTTGTGGGGAGCCTCAAGTCTTAATGTTGTTTTTCTCCATTTGCCATAATATTACTCTTCTTGTTGTTAATTTTCATTCCATATCTAGCTGGCGTAGAATCTAAACAGTTCAATGAACTCCGACAATTCCTTTTTGGTTCCATCAACAAATCTAAAGTTCAATATTTTCCTCCCACCTATTTTGACGCTTCCACTGGAATTTTCAAGTGCGTTTATCATAATCTGCTCCAAGAAGATATTGAATAATCCTGGTGATAACAAGCAACCTTGTCGCACACTAACACTCCAAACTACTGCGGTTCATAACCGCACAAGTAATTTCCTCATACAGTCTTTTAATTACGTCTACAGTATTAACAGTTATATCATGCTTCTTCGTACTAACCCAGAGACCCTCGCACCAAACCGTATCAAAAGCCTTTCGTAAGTCAATGAAATGGTGGTCACTACTAATGACTGCTCCTGGGAAGCTTTTGGCCTTATGTCCATTAACACAGCATGCACAGCATTTGTCAATTGAATAAAATCAATCTGATTTTTGTTAATACATCACGTTCAGGTGACTCTCCTTGCCTTGTCATGGTTGAATCTGGTGTTAGTTAGAACCATATTGTGAAGTATCTGAAGAAAGACATAATGGCTTCGGTTATGTTGAAGTTAAATATCTATAATTCAGAGGCAAGTAACGTACTGGTCGAACAGTTTCGGCCTTCTATCAAGGCCTTAATTCATGGACTGGTTCTCTTCTCGTCGGGTCTCGTCAGATCCAGTGGGACCTGATGAGAGCAGCTGTCAGTAGATGGCTGGGAGGTCGTAGCCATTATTACGGTTAAGAGGTGGGTGGTGTTACTAGATCTCAACTGCCTCACGTATCTTCCTTCTCCAGTATCGTTGTTCCCTGGCTAATAATGTAGTGTTTTCAGGGCATACCTGACGAGATCTGACGAGACCCGAGGAGAAGAGAACCTATCGGTGAATTAAGGCCTCGGGAGAAGGCCGAACTGTTCGACCAGTAAGTTACTTGCTTTTGAATTATAGTTATTTTTATTTAACATATTGCGAAGGTTTGTAAATTCCGAAATGTGGAGTCCTCCTTCATTTTTGCTATCCAACCAAACTAACGAACACTATTGGTTATATGTAGCAGTTCATTTCACGTACCTGCATACAAAGGTCTTTCAAAATTGTCTTGGAAGTAGCATATAACAATGTCAAAGCTTGCGGGTATTTTAACAGTCTTATTTTACACATTTGCTGCTCATACAACTAAAATGTAATATACAACCGAAATGATCGAACTAAATGAAATGGAATATACAAATGAAATGGACTACACAAATGAAACAAAATATACATCTGATATGAAATACATACATGAAATGGAATACTCAAACGAAATGATCTAAACAAATGAAACGGAATATACAAATGAAGTGGAATATACAAATGAAATGGAATATACATCTGATATGAAATACATACATAAAATGGAATATTCAAAGGAAATGATATAAACAAATGAAATGGAATATACAAATGAAGTGGAATATACAAATGAAATGGAATATACATCTGATGTGAAATACAAACATGAAATGGAATATTCAAACGAAATGGAAATTGCAATTGATATCGGACATACACCTGAAACAGAATAGGAAAATGAAATGAAATATATAAATCAAATAAACTCTAAATATGAGGCATCTTTTAAAACACTTTGAGGTCAGATGGTCTCAGGTTACTGTTCAATTGATCCAATTAATTTAGGTATCAAGGTGAGCTCTTATGGTATATGATACGAGGTCTCGTGATGAGCAAGTAAACTGTTTAGTAAATAGTTTGTGAGCAAGAGCAATTTACATTTACTTTAAACGAAGTTATGTCTTGAAAATGATTTTCATCGCAGATTAGACAAGGAAGACGTTACTATTGTAAAGGGATTCTTAGAAACAGAGACCCAGAAAGCTTTTGGAAGCATAGAGAATGCGTTACCATATCTATTAGAACAGAGAGAATGGTACTTTTTAGGAACATTGCTATGACAGAAAGAAAGGTGTAATATTCGTTGAAATCAAAATTTAGAAAATAGAAGTTTACTTGGTTTTGAATCTTTATTTCCTCGCATGACAATTTATATCACGCCAGAAGCAAATCTTTACACATTACCTAAAATCTAATGACCATTGCGCGCCAATATAAATATATTACACTTAACAAGTGATAGGAATTGCAAAGCCATATTTGATAGCACATGGAATCATCAGTTGATCTGATTTCTATTCATTTTATCAATGTGATGATAGTTAAACATGCAATTGTTGTAAAGATTTCAAACATTCCAAAATTCCAAAATTCCAAAATAGCTGACTTTCAACCGACCCATTGGCCTTTTTAAAGGACTGAAGTTAATCGGCTTAACTCAGTGACAAAAATCCCGCGTGGGAGAAAAAATAGCTATGCATTCTTTGGCTTAGGAATTTAAGATAACATGTCGAACATCAAAGAAGACGATTTTCCAACCTTATAACATATCCCTTGCCCTTCATGTCTTTGAGGTTTCGAATTAAAAAAGAATTACAGTTGATGTTACATAGGGCAGGATATTTATAGCAAGCCCCCTCCCTTTGTTCATTTTCTCCCGTGTCTTCTTTCCTGAGATCTCTATGCCCTATCAACACTTAGATAAACTGGATAATGCTGGATAATGTTGTCATTCACTCCCTCTGCCTAAACCAGAATTTTGTTGTTAGTTTCACACGTCTTGCTCTCTCGTACATACCTTGCGCAAATTGGAAATATATGCTTTTGTTTATTACTACCAGATTGCCTTACCAGGCTAACAAGGTCTCCTTCCTCAAATGTATTTAACTAACAACTTGTGCGCTGACCAGGGGCGCAAATATGTTTTTAGGAGGATCGGCATTCAAGTGACCGAGTTTTTGCCGCAACGGATTTCTGCAATATAGACTTTGTCCGGGTCTCTCTCACATTTCGCTGAAGTTCGCGTATCCTACGCCGCGCGTAGAACGGAAACGGAATAAAGTATGTACATTTCGCGAGTAAGTTATTGTCATCGTAGGTAGATCGTTTCCTTCTCAAAGCGTCAAAAAGAGTGAAATTATCTCAGTTTACGAAAGATGAGATTAAGCCAAAGAAAAAACCCTAGTTTCCTTAACCATAACTAAACAAAAATACATCCGAACTAAACATAGCTGTAACTGACATTAGCTGCATCTTAGCAGTCTTTCCCGACAATGGCGACTGGGACCGGGTGGTGAAATTATTAGGTATGTGACACCAGCACACACACCCTCATTTGCGCCCCTGGCCCTGACAAGTACTTTCTTCCTAGGCGGTGATTGATGTGAGAGCAAAGGAGAACAAGTACTAATTTTAAATTGCAGTCGAGGTACTTCCTATTTGTAGATTTATGTCATACCTAAAGCAATGAAGTGAAGGCAGTCATCATTTTGTGAACCGGAGATGGTGGTTTTTCCGTGGACGGGAGATATAAGCTTTAAATGAGATTTGATTTCTATTTCCGCGCTGTATGTTTATCACATTGCCTGACCAGATGAAGGGTATTAATTGCTTGCAAGCAAAATGCTGTAGGAGTGTGCAAGAGTGCAGTTGTTTATCATGTCCTGAGTTGTAAGTTTTTAAAGCAAAGATTCAAGAGTTGCTTGTCCTTTAGACAAACTACTAGACTTGAGTTGGTACGTCTTTGTTACTATTATGTGAACCTCCGAGGTGAATGAGATCAATATATTTTAAAATTATTTAACTTTGCGTCAGTAGCTTAAACTAAGTTGTCATGACGAAGTATCATTCTGTCATTTACTGCGTGATGACATTTGAAGCTTGTATAATATGCCAACATCTTTGGAGTAGAGCTGTTAACTATAGGCCGCGTATGTTTTGGATAATTTTGACTTATATACCAGGCGTAAATGTCTACCTTTCTAATCTTAAAGAGCATCTACCTTGGCGATGCGATGAGAAACATTCTCTTGTAAAACACGCAGGGTTATGCAAGGTCTTAAACACACCATAATAATGAAAGGAGTTATAGTGAATACTGCAGTTGTACCGAAGGCATACGTATTGGGTCAAAACAGACTCGTTTTCAATAGAAACACTGTAACCTCTGTTTCGTATTTGTATATATATGTAAGTAGATTAAGAAGAGGCGTGATTTTCTTCTTCATCTTAAGATTACGTTGTCAAATAAACAGTATTAAGACCTTGTAAATATATCTAAGTGGCAATAAAGTTATGCATTTATTTGAAACTGAAATATCGCTCTCTGCCGTACCACTATACGGATTACAACAACTGCAGGAACTTAAATGAGTAAATAAAATCCCCTTCAGATTAAGGTATGCATTGAGGCACCTCTAAATTTGAGATAGCACATTATTAAAGCACCATTTTCATTGATCGGAATCAGGTTATGAGTATGTGGAGGGAAAGGAATGCCCTGCTGTCTCGACGTGCTTCTAGCATCCTTACTTTTAGAACGTGGAGTTTTTCTCGCTACCATCGTATTGCACATTCATGACGTGTTCCACTTCAGAGGACCTTTAAAGTAAACTTCAATAATCTTTTTTATGGTAAAAAACTTGGAAAAAACAAGGAAAAAACAAACAAGAAAACCAGTACTCTGTAGCAGGGGCGTTGTGGCCAGGCGGGACACCGAAAGATTTCCCGGTGGGCCCCTATCAAGGTGACTTTTGAAAATTCATGATAATATTTATAATGTGTTGAAAATTTTGTTTAAACTAGCTCTTCTTTGAAGTCATGTTAGGGGTACGTGAATTGGCTCCTTGACAGAAAGTGACTGAGAGTCAGTGTGTCTCTGGTTTCGACGACGACTTTGTTTCCAAGCTTGATAATTTTCGTGCATGCTGTTCTGAAATCACAGAAGCTGGGAATGCTGTGGACGCTGGCATGTCAACAGCTTCGTTAGTGCAAACGACAGGAATGTTTAGTATACCACTGTTTTTTGGTAGGAAGTCTTGCGCCCCAAGATGAATGACCCCCCATATTATAAAATTTTCCCGGCTCAATTTCCGGAGCCACAACGCCCCTGCTCTGTAGGCAGAAACAGTTGTTTTTTCACTTGGACTCTTCAAATAATGTTTTGTTTCTTCATTTTCTCTTTCTTTGTTCCCTTTCTTGTGTATGATTGGCTAGTTTTGATACATGTTTCGTATAAATAGGTTGCCATATACACATACGTTCCTTTCCGAGGATTCATACTATGAAGAGTGTCAAACGAAAAAAGCTTTAAAGTATGTTTTTAGTGCAATGTTGCAAATTTTCAAGGCGATTTCAAATTAAAGTTCATCCTCAAGCATTCTGGTTCCCATTTGATCTAAGCAAATGTGCAACCACAGTAAATGTTATCCACGCTTCAAATACGATGCAAACAGTTACAAATGTCTTGATCCTTCTAGGTTATTCATTGTTGCTTACCATGACTCATCCCACTTTGATATACGTGGTGGATGAATTGGTCACCAAAAACATTAGCGTAACATTTATGGCACGCAGCTCACGAATTTTTCAGCATGATTGAGTCAAGTCTGCACTTTGTTGGGCAAATATATTGTGTATCTCTTTTCTACTGTTTTGAAATATTTGCTGTAAAAATCTTAAAGAAACAATATCTTTGTGAGCTTTTCAGTAGTACCGATTGGATTCATCATCACACATCAAACAACTTTATTGCCTAGAGATATCGGTTCCTTTTGTTGTTGAAAATATTGTCATGCTTTTGTAGTGTTTTTTGAAATGACCTCTGTAATGCTGTGTCAATCAATCGTTAGATTCCTATAGTTAGAATTAATGTATTTTGAAATTAACACCAGTCTAAGAAAAAAGCTTCCCTTAAGCCCTATCGAATAGGCCCCTATCTAAAAATTGCCTGAATTAATAAGCCCCCTGGGGCAATGCGAGTATTTAAGGTACACAAACAGCTTTAAGTGCGGAGGTGATAATTAATTCTCCTCCGCAGAACTGATAACTACCATTGTGGGTTCGATGCCCACCATTCCTAGAACGAACATAGGCCATTAATCAACATAAATCGAGTAACAGGGCAGGAGGAGATCGGAAGGATTTTGTTTTTGAAGGAATTTTTAGCAAAAAAATAAGGATTTTTTCGGGAATTTGGTTGAGCAAAAAGTGGAAGCACTGGAATATATTTGTGAGAGTCAGACTAAAACAGAAAGAGAAACTAATGTACGCAAAACTAGCATGCTCACGATAGTTGGCTTTGCCTCATTAGAAACACTTTGAAAACAGTAAGATTATCCATACGTTTATTTGCAGTTGTTTTGAGTGAAACGTTGCCGCCATATTTGTATTTTGTGGTTAATTCGAAGGGAAAGAAACAAGCAAATCTTCGTTACGTTTTACTAGTGAAAATACATCATACAAATCTCGGTTCAGGGATTTTGTAGAACCTAATACAGTGGCGGATTTGCCCCTCCCTCCCCCCCCCCGTCGCCGATCCCCATCGACAATCAGGTCTGGCGCCTATTTTGGAGGAGATTTTGCGCCCCTTTAATTCAGACCTGCAGACTTTATGCACAGACTATATTATCATTGCTTAATACATAACTGTTTTGGAACTCTTCTCAGAAGTGAAAAAGGACCCTTCTGCCAGTAGTACGCGTCGGAAATGATTGTATACTGCTTACCCTCGTCATTTTCTTAAAATTTCCTGCGGCCCATCTAATAATTGTCCCCTCACCCCTTCAGATTTGCTCTGGATCCGCCCCTAACTTAGTATATTTATTTATTTATTCATTTATTTATTTATTTATTTATTTATTTATTTATTTATTTGTAACAAAGAACATGGCTGTCAAAAACAAGGAAGTGTGAACTTGCAGAGATAAGGCGTTTAGCTAACTGTCAACTATGGGAGTTGGAAATCTAGTATGAAAGGGAATCTGACGAGTAAGACAATTAAGGTCATTGACGTCTCAGATATGCTTACTTAAGGCTAGAATTTGATATTTGTTAAAAAATGTTACGTAAATTAATATAGTTCAAAGTTTTTCTTCTACGAAACATACACTGGCTAAACTCGAGAGTAGCAAAATCAAAATATGTTGCAAGTATTGAAATTTTCACGGTCTGAACTGGCGTGTAATTGTAGGAAACAATTCTCAACTTGTTTTTGTTACCAGACAGTTTTCTTCTCCTTGATTTTGTCAATCAACCCGAAAGTCTTTATAGAAGCTGCTCCTTTCAACAAAGATTGGTTATGGAAATCAGTCTAAAGTAGACTAGCTAATCTACTAACAAAATTGGACAACCACTATGCAAAATTCGCACTCGCATTTTTATCTTTTAGCCCGATGAAACCAATTTGTATATTTAATTGGTAATATTTTAAAGTTGCATACTAAACACTGGACCTATGCCCCTCGACAATCTCATCTCGAATATTTAGTGGTTTAACATTCATCTCGAGACACTATTAACAGCCATGTTCAACGGTTAATTATCAAGCAAGTACAGGTTTGGTAAAATAACCAACAATGTTGGACATGATATCCTTCATCTTCAACACACTTCTCCAACTAACATGCAAAATAGACGACAATATTGTATCCAAGAAGACTTTTTCCCCCGAATAAAAATCTCAAATCATCAGAGAAAAAACTCTGAAGAAAGTACGAAAATTTGGAAAGTGAAGAATTTGAAACAATATTTAAATTCAGAGAACGTGTCTAAATTTTTCCTTCTTGTGATTTTGTACTCTAATACGCCTTCTACCCTTATGAGGTATGCTTTTATGCACTTAGAACAAGGGAATCACTGAATACCCTATCGGTATCCCGACCTGTGCTACTGCGGTCATTTCTCTCGGCATGAGAATACCTCGTGATTTTTACACGTGATAGCGGCCTGCCTTTGACTTGATGCGACGTATTAGAAATTAGGCCCGAACCATGATACCAAGATACAAGGTCATTAAATCCTGGGTATTGTACTCGAACCACTCAACCAACCAGGCCACGATCGGTTTACTATTTAAAAATTAGAACTTATACTATGTCTAAGTCTTTGTCGTATCAATGTTTCCCTCGTCACTTGCTTCAATAAAGTATCATTTTGAGACTCCCAAACACACTGACTATTGAATGACCAGACATTCTTCCGACTCCTAACCATGTACTGTTCAAATGCACCTGTTTATCACGACTATTGTTCAGAAATCTTCTTTCACCAAACTTATGAAACGTATAGCCTGTTGCATGCTTTCCTTTAATACGATCTCCATAGTTTTAAGTATACCATTAACTGTTATCTTTCTATTTAACCATTCTGTTTTTTGTGTATTGTTTCTTTCTTGTCTTGCTCGTTCTTTTATCCAGTTCTTGTCATTCGGCCTTGTGGCAAGCAACACAAAATACTAGCATTCATATTAAAGTGTGAAGTGGAATGCAATTTGGTTATATGTGAGACAGGCCCTTGTTACCTCCCTCAAGATCAATACTGGACAAGATCACTGAATGGACGCGGGATCGCAATTTCAATTTCCACTTTTTATACAATATGGAAACCATGTATACATTAATGAACATTTTTTCTTCGTAGTTGTAATATTTGTATTCACTTAAGTAAGACTAACAAACCTAGTATACTCTGTGTAGCCTGAATAACATGTGGAGTTTGGAGTAGTCGAGTCGAATAGAGCCAAAAGATATTCTTCCAAAGATTGTAGTTTCAAGTATGTTTTTTTAGTTCTTAGTGTCAGCGAACAGGACTTGCGAAAGTCAAAGGAACGGTCAGGTTTTTTTCTGTTACCAAAATGGTAGCACTGCCCAAGATTAACAGCCAATAGAACAAACAATTGAAAGTTGGCGGCACTTATTACCGAAAATTTATTGCAATTTTGGCGTGTATACAAAGGCTACCTTAGTCGTAGTTGGAATCCACATCCAGACAGTCAGATGTGGAATTATCAACTTGGTAATACCAAGTATACTAATTTCAAAGAGTGGTCAATTTATAGGCCTAATTAGTTAGAGCCCTAATTAGTTGTTCCCATATAATAATGCAGAAATTTCATACCTTGGAAAGAATTAGTCTTGTCTTATAAATTAAATAATTTATAATAATTAAATTTTATCTGGAAGATAGTAAACTTTCAAATTTAAAGGTATATTTTTGTTTAATTAACCATAATGTGCTCAGCCACATGACGACTTAGCACATATTATTAGTACATGCTTTCCGGCTCCTTAGTTAATGTATCGAGCGCTGTTTTAACCAGCATTAGAAACCATCACTTTTGGTCATATATTCCTTTATGTAAATTATTTCACAAAATTAGTTTTTCAGAGTTGGACTTTGTGGATACATTATATAGATTGCGCAGTTTGAGTGGATATTTTGAAACCTTCACTGTTCTTACAAGTTTTTCTCTTTTGACGAAGCTTGAAGTTTTGGATGGGGGTTTATCAACCTTATGAAAGGTATCTACTTTTAGGTAGGGTTTATCAACCTTATGAAAGGTTTTATGAAAGTCGGATTGAACTGTAGTTAGAAATTTAGTTTAACAGTGTACAAGGCAAACTTTAAACTACTTTTTCTACGTTATCGCTATTAGGGATAAAATTTCTTCTTCAAAGTGCACAAATAATGACAGGAGACAAATAATACGACCAGGAACGATGCTCATAACCAGTGCAACTGAGTTCATATTTTTCAATTTTGCTATAAACACTATTTATATTAATGACCCGGAATCACAGTTTCTTCAGATTGAAACTTGCCACCAAAATTGCGACCTGTCTGAAAAGCAATCCAGTATTCCGACGTTTGAGTATCATGCTCGCTTGATGATAGGATTTGGGCAAATAATCCCACCTTTGAGGTTTTTACAGCCCTGTCCTTTTACTATGGCTTTGTCACGTAGTTGTCAGTCAGTTAAAATTGAAACGTAAGCCATATCGTTGAAAAGGATGGCGTTCAGACGAAAATAAAGGATAGAGTCACAAGCAAGTGCTTTGGTCATAACAATACTGAAACCCACGACCAACTCGTCCTTTGGCCCAACTAAAATAAAGCAGTTGAATCCTTATAATCATTTTCAAGCCGCCATCTTGATTATTGAATTACAATCAAACCGTGTTATGTTATAATTGCTTTTGAGGAGTCTTCGACTCCATAACCACAAATCTTTGCTAGGTTGACCTCATAATAATCTACTCAGCACAGACAGCATCCATTTGTCCCACAAATCGCCCTATTGAAAGATCGAATCTTCACTTTTGCGACATCGTTCAAATTTCATACTTTAGGCAAAGATATCTTCGTTTATCAGACATGACAGTAAATCTTCACACTCAGTCATCCACAACAGTCGATGAGAATATAACCATTAGCCAGATACATTATTTACGTTATCAAGGAGGGTGGGCGACACATTTCTAGAAATCAGAACTTAATAACATACTGAATGCAATTGCTGTAGTAGTAGTAGTAGTAGTAGTAGTAGTAGTAGTAGTAGTAGTAGTAGTAGTAGTAGTACTAGTAGTAGTGTAAACTCAATTTATTTCTTTATGACATTAAAATACAATTTCAAGTCTCACTTAACAGGTAACTTGGAATTGGCTACTTGAATCTTTAACACGGGGAAAAAAAAAATATATATATATATTTAACTAACACAATGTTCTCTAGAATTACAATTACTTTTTCTAAAATTTCATTAGTTCTGGGTGTGTCCA
>JANTCA010002205.1:0-11499 GCA_024741275.1 Chironex yamaguchii | reverse complement strand
GTTTCGCATAAATAGGTTGCCATATACATATACTTTCCTTTCTGACGTTTCATACTCTGAAGAGTGTCAGACGAAAATAGGCTTTTAAGTATGATTTTAGCGCAATGTCGCAAATTTTCAAGGCGAATTATCATACTATCATGCTACTATTATGATAAGACTATTCTACAATTTATCATACTATAAAGATACTATTATCATACTATTTCCATGCTGTTAAGATCGTATCACTTTTTATATACCGTATCGTATCATGTCGCATACGGTCATGAACACACGACCTCAGCTTAAATAATACTGACACGAAGGAACGTAGTTTGCAGCAACATCCATACATGTCGTATGATAGTACCCTTGTAGTACTGCTTAGATGAGTAAGAAACTACAGACTATCTCAAAAGAATTTTATGTGTCAAAGGGCAAGCATGGCTATAAGTCAAATTTGAGTGGAGCACCAATGTAAATATATTTATATAAAATAAGATCTTGAAAAGTGTTAACTTTATGGACTCAGTGGAAGCCATTTAGACTGGAGCTTTATCATGACATGAGTCGTATGTTTTTTATCAGCTACGTTTCGAGAGACACTTCTCGCCTGATGATGAGAGGAGTGTCTCTCGAAACGTAGCTCATAAAGAGCATACGATTCCTGTCATGATAAAGCTCCTGTCTACATAAAACAAGATGTTAAAAGCAATTAATCATATTGACGTTCAAGCATTTTTCAGTATTACAATAATTTCCATCTGACATTAGCCTTACGTCATTAGGAGAGCATAATTTTTGTGGCGTACCCTAACAACTAACTGATTTCTTGCAAGAAATTACGCTCTAGATCCCCTTGCAATGAGGTTGAACTCTCAATTAAGCAGAATGGAAATCATCAAGTATATTTGGCAAACGTGAGTACTGTCGCTTTCTTTTTGTTGAAATCTTTAAAGTGCATACTACATAATACATCACAGGTCCCAATTTTCTTCTGCAAAATAGACGGAGCCATTGCTTTAACATTGTAGTTTCTGCAAGATTTATCAGGAGAAACTGATGATGCACGGAAGTGTTGTCCTTCTCCATGTTTTGCTTTTAATAAGGCTTACTTTTTTACGATATTCTTCCTTTATTTCCCCTATTTAAACATTGAACGCAGAACAGTAGCAATTGTCTTACAGTTATTGTTAAATTTGTGTCAAGCAAATAGTATATTTGTTTGTATAATTTCTTTTAACAACCACCTTGTTAGATTTTTTTGACACAATAAAAACTCGAAAAGAAATTTCAATATTAAACTTAGCAAGAGTTATCGAGAACACATCATGTTACATGAACACAACATGTTGCATAAAGTCTAGTAGGTCATACGTTTTGGGATGAAGCACGTTCTCTCGAATTGGGCTCAGAAGTAACAATTATTTTATTTCACTTTTTATGCACTGGACACATGACAAAATATTGTAGCTACAAATTGAAATGCATTAAACTACAATACTTCATTTCATGAAAACGTCTTTGAAGTACATACTCTGAGGGCGAAAAGTTGTGAAGTAAAATGGTATTTTCAAATTATGAGTAATCACCTTGTAAGGTGAATGCCGATAAAGCACTTATTAATCAACGAAACCTTATTTATAATATATGTTATTTTAAATAAACAAGTAAAATATGTCTCTTAATAATGGCACTGCTTTCCTTTTAAGTAAATGATAAAGTGAAGAAAAAAGATTCCTACAGTAAATACCGTAAACTCAAATTTAATACAAATTGTTCCATCAAAATTTGAAAGTATTAGATAACATTACTTCTCGAACTCTAACCTTAAGCCCATATGGACAGATGACGCGCCTCACACAAAGAAAACTTATTGTCGTGTTTTTAGTTAGCAAATAAAAACGTGCCGAAATAAATATAGTAAGATGCAAATAGCACTTCTATCAGTTACGGTATCATACGGACGTCATGTTCCCTTGAACAGCCAAGAACAGACTCATAGCGTGAGCTGTGTGTCTTTTGAGATAAGAGATATAGCGCAAAATTTGCCGATTAGTACGATAGCGTAGCAAACATGTGTTGCTAACAGTGCACTAAATATTAACATGTTCGTCTTCAAAACTGTCTCTTTCATTAATTATACAAAACCAAGAGATAGAGATCAATTATTTAGAATTTTTTGATACTCAGCAGTTAAATCACTGGCATAGCCACCGCGGGGGCAATTGGGCAGGTGTTCTCCGACATTTACTGAGGCAATGACTGAAGACATCCGCAAGCAAAAAGTAAAAAGACTTCAGCCATTCCTCCCCCCATTCCAATTATAGGCTAGGAAAAAAGGCAAGCGTTTTGTTTAATCGCTTAGATTAAAACTAACAAGTTACATCTCCTTAATTGATCTTGGTTGCCGGTAGCATTGACAGTCATCCCTCAACCGAATGCTCCCGAAAGTGTCACTTTTATCCTTGATTGTGAATCAATCATATAGTTAAGGGTTACGTATTCAACAGATTTGATGATGGTTGAAGACAGATGTTGCTCGTTGTGACGTGTTTATTGTTTTGTAAAGATGTTTTGGTAATTAAACGGATAGGGTCTTGGGATGTACTGTACACAACTTAAAATCATTAAATTATGGATTCGTCAAGAGACAGTTCAAAATTCTTTAAAATACAAGTAGATGTCTGAAGGATGAAGATAGCAATAAAGAGCGCGCTGGAGTTTTATTAGAACCAGGATTCTTTACAAAGAACGGCTTAAACCTTGCGAGAATCAGCTTTTAAGAGTTTATGCCTGTTCAATGACAAAGGCAAATATTAATGGTGCGTAAATTAACTAAATCGTATTACGCCACGGAGTCGAATGTACTTACCTACATATAAAACTCATATGAATTCTCGTTATTACAAATGAATTAAATTTGCACTTAATTTTGAAGACAATTTAATTTAGGAGAATGCAAAATACAAGAGATCAAAGGTAAAAACACGAAAAAAGGCACTGCCTTCTGTAGTGACAATTAATGATAGATTTTCGTACCTTGCTCTTTACGGAAGTTTCAGCACCACGTGACAATACTTTGCTATTCTGTGTCGTTCTTAGGCCTATTCCAGCTATATTTTAATAGCCCTGTGTCCTCTGATTTCTGATGCAGTCTACGAATGGCAAAAACAGATTCCTATGATCGAATGCCTGAACAGTTTTAATCTGGTCTTGTGTTCCCGTGATGACAAGGAAATTGATTGGCCACAGTTTGCTTGAACGAGAAGATTAGTTAAAAATATCATTTGAATTCCTCCATTCATTGACAAAGCATAGTACTTATGATTGTTTGTTGCAAACGTTAATAAGGTTCAAGCTACTGAAATGGACATTTAGCCTGCTTAAATGGCATATATTACTGAAGAATTAAATATCAACATTCTCTATGAGGAGACTGATGGCTTACCTTTTCAACACCATGAAAACAACTTGTTGTCAACCACAGTTACTATTCTTGCCTTTCTGACGTCCTGACCTTGAAAATTTTATTAAATTATTAACTCAGGATCGGCAAAGCGCAAAGTCCCGTGAATAGGGAAAGGACAATTGTGTCCGGCTTGTTTCTTTGGCATTTGATCTTTATCGGTCAAAAGACAGCTTCTCGTCCTATCTATTAACATTAGGGGTGCTTAATCTGATGCAGAATTTGTCGAATAAAGTTTGCCGACGATACGTGCGCAAAAATGTTTTGTATGAGGACGAGGTTATACTCAGGAGGTGGAAATATTGAGTAAAATCCTGCTGCAGTCAAGATAAGGTCATTCATCTGATCAAATTTCAAGCTAATCATATACGACTTTAACATTAAAAAATTCCCGGAGTTTTAATGTTAAAATCACGAGGCTATGATTAACTACACCATAATAGATATCACCCTGATCTTGTCCTATTACGTCGTGCTTATTGCCCAGTAAATCAAACAATAACTGGCACGTAAGCAAACTATCTAGGCTTTGTTTTCTTGAGCGTGTTGAAATCAAGGTAGACTGCATTCATGTCATTAGATTGAGGATCTATTGTTTGTCTCTTAGTATAACCCACAAGTTTATATGCATGCTTCAGGTTCAAAATAGGATATTAACGGCAAAGAATATATGTTTTACGGAATGTTTTGCGCTGATTTCTGCTCTTTCAATAGATTTTCCACTAGTTTTTACAAGAAAGAAGTAATAAATAAAAGAGATAGCAACAAAAAGGAGCTTTTAGTTCCCTAGCAAAATTTGACGATAAAATATCTAACAAAACAGATAGTAAGAAAAAGTAAATTGTGAAGTAAATTTATTTCTTTTCACTGCAAAGCACTAAAAAAAATTGTTTCATATAAGGTGGTAGGCATGAAGAATACAAGTTGTGCTTACGTCGAAGAGAACGTCCAGGAAATTTTGCTCTTTAATATCCTTAATACAGCAAGTATGTTTACATCATTAAAGGATAAAGTACATCCCTTGTATGCAGCAATCGAAAAATGTACTTAAGAAGATTGCCATTATGCTTTGAAATAAATAAATTGTCTTCAAACGTCCACTTCAATTCCTACAGTATGATGCAACAACACTACTCAAGTTTTGGCAATGTTATTTAGCTCTGTTGTTTAGTTAGCAAGTGCAACTGATTCCCATACCAGAGATAGGGAATAAACTAGAAACTAGACTCATTTAGGGAGTGGAGCCTCAATTGCATTTCTTCTTTATGGAACTATTCTTGTGGCAACTGCGATATAAATTCGCAATCTCGGGTCTGCAAACCTGTCCTCAGGGTTATTCAGTAAAGAAAATATACACACAGATCCCGTATCCTTGAAGTTAAATCAAGACAATTTTTTCACGAGAGGCCATCTACCTACAGCACCTGTAGCAGAGAATGCCTTCAGTCACCGTTTGCAAATAATAATTATAGACGAGATGCCGAGGAGTATAAAATATCCCATTTTTTTATACAAATAAAGAAACATGCTGCTTAGTGTATACCTATACGTCTTCAAGCAAAGTTAATAGTGGGAGGATGAATTTTTATTACAGTAGAATTATCCAGTCTTACTTTCTAATGCATTCCGAGAAAAGTTAAGTCTCAACTAATATACTTACCATGTAATTTTTCCTCTTGTGCTTGTGTAAAGTATGTCATTTGATAAACGTCCCCCTTGGTACTAAGAAATCTTACGATCTTTATCCATATGTCTTCACAAGAAATTAACATTTTGTAAATATAGCGTCCCGCAGTCATGTTAATGATGTAAAGAAATAAACATTGTAGTAATGACGTCATCCTAAACCTTACGTTAAACAGAATTCATCATTGCCATAATGTTCTTATATGTTTTTGAATTTCGTGTCTTGCTCAACTACTACTTACAGAGGATATTCTAAAGATAACTTATTAAAGTGCGTTAGGATTCCGCAGAGCACAAATATGTGTGATGAGTTTTTAAGACGTCACAAACATTGTTGATAACTGAGAGTTGACATAATATTTTTTGAGGTACTTGGATTTTTAAGCAGTGATTAGTCAATTCTGTCAATCACTGACTTTATGTAGCTTTGGCTGCTGGTGTCTACGAGTGCACTGTCTTTGGTCAATAATTTTATTTTCATTATCTGAAAATGTTTATGTTTGTTGGTCTCCATCGTAGGCATTGTTGTGTCTTTAAAGTGGATTTTCTATATTACTCTTAATTTTACAAGTGTGTTTCGCTCAGTGATGATGTGCTACTACTTGCCTTGTGATACTGCAGTGTAATGGCATATAAATTACTAGGCAATAACTCAAATCTAAAGGATAACATTTTCAGGTTTCATAAATTGCACAATAGACATTTTTTCCTTTATTCAGATAAATTGACGCAAAATATAAATAAAAACAGCAATGATTTCCTCTAAGTCTCATTTTATCGTTAGGCAAAAGAATACTGCTTTCGACGGAACAAAATATTTTGTGTGATTGACCGTCTTGGTGAAATTTGGAAGAGCCTGTTATTTTATAACTAAACTAAATTGACTAACAGTCATGTTGACAATTTTATTCAACCGATAGTGTAAAAAGTAATACATGTAAGAGATCACTAATTGTTAATATTTATGCATGACAACAATCATTTTGAGCTTTTTGTTGACATCTGATACATAAACTACAGGTACTGCTTTAAGCATTAAGTAAGATCAATTTTATCCATTAGAAAATTAGACGGATTAAATCGGTATACAACGTTCCTAAAAGCATAGCTTGGTCTTTAGCTCTGTGAATAAATGTACCTGTAATTGTGATATGTCCTTCAAACATATCCCTAGTAATTGCTAGTAAAGAGCATCTGTAAGGATTACAGCTATTTTACCTATCTACAGGACATTTTTAATGTTCATTGTTGAAGGACATTTTCGGCTATTTACATTGTTATTTTGATGGTTTTACCTTTCTTTAATTTTTAAAACAGGGCCTTTATTGATAATAGTACTTGTAGTATTGATAAGGTTTACTCTGTCAAAATATTTCTATTATTATATCATAGTAATACCTTTTAAATCCGGGGGTCAGCTTTCCGTGCTTGCTCTTTAAACTGTTTTTACTTTTACACTGTTGATAGTTGATTTATTCCCAGTAAATTTCTGTTATTTAGACTTCAAATACTTGTATAGCAAAAATCTCCTTACAGGCTCCAGCTGCGTCTCGAAATCGAAAGGGAGGCAAGACCTTTCAGACTTAGTTCAAGTTGACTCTAATATTTGATAATTTGATTCCAGATTCTCTTGAAGTTTATGTACATAGCTTATACATGATAAAATTATTACAGGAATCGGTGAACTGTGTATAAAAGTACATTTACACAGCTTGGCATAGAGCACACAAGTATTCTAAACGCTAGTAAGAGTTATTAAACAGAAATTGTAAAATATATATAAAAATCTTAACTTATATTTTAGCATCTCATGACTGGCTTTAAGCGTTCTTTTGAAGTTATTTTGTGCACAAAAGCATTTGCCCTTTAGGATATTCTTAACCTGGTTTTCGTTCTAAAAGCAGAAACAAAAGGATAACAAGGAAAATGTTAGAGGCACTATGGCTTATTTTCCGAAACAATTATACAATATAATATTTTACTAGTATTTTTTACGACCTTGAATATGCTGTAAAAATAGTTTTGGAGTTCCAGCTTGCAGTTTTCAGTGTGAGACCAACGGAGAATATCATTGGACTTTCCCGGGTACAATAAATGCATATATACAATTAATTGTTGTATTCTCTGCGTAGGACTTCTGATTTAGCGAAAGTGAGGTTCTGTATCCATGCTTTAAGCATTTGATCATTTACTTCATACAAATTGTGATCAAAGATCCAGTTAAGACATAAACAGCCATTGTGCTTGAATCTGGCGTCAGATAGATTCAAAGAAACGAAATCTCAGACGGAGATTAACAAGAAATTTGAAACTCGATTGCCTTGATGAATGTCTGCAGCAATGTTTTTGTAGCTTTTTGTTATCTAAAGTATTTATAAGCTGGTTAATCTACATTTTTCTAATATTCTTATTTTCATTTCATTTTGAAATCAACCTTAAACATTCCCACTTGGGAGTAGATCTCCATTGTTATTAAGTGTTTTTCCAGTTGTTGTGTTGCAATCGATTTCAAAATATATACCAAGATCATAAAAAAGTATCAATTTTGACATTCTTTATTTTTTCTTCAAACACAATCGACTTAATTTTGCGAAAAATGTTCCCTTTTATTTCCTTTCTTGTGCTCACTTTCCTGATGCTTTTATGACAGATATAAATAGACCAAAGACGTGTTCAATCTTCCTCAATTCCAACAGACAATATTTACACTTTTCTTACTTATTGTGCTTACTGACAATCATACGTTACGCATGCATAATGACAACATCAGGACTTTTTCTATTCTTGGCATATGTTACTCTTTTTCTTAGCTCTTTCGGATATGATCAGATACGCTCTAGCAGTGTACGTCTGTTTTGATATAATCTATGTGGTATAATCTACCGGCAAACAGCTATCTAGTTTTCTAACTGTTATGGTTTTGTATCTTGTTACGATCAGTATCTTCCTAATCTGATATTATTCTAAGTTATTAGAGAATTTCCATTTTCCACCCTCACTCTCTCTCAGCAGCAATGGTGTAGATAATAACATCCAACATAAACAAGAGGAGCTTTCGATATCTAAATGAAATGGATAGAACACTAGATATTCGGTCCAATAACCTCTGATAGCGAGGCAAGAAAATAACGTATTCATTACTGATATGTTACTCCTTCTAGTTTATCTCCATACAGCAAACTTTTGAACGATAACATCCATGTCATGTTTCAAAATGAAAAAGAAGGCTGTAGATAACACCGCTGGAGATGTACATTATAAGATAGAATACCAGTCAAATTGATAACAGAGAAAAAAACAATAATTTAAGATAAAATGCAACATATGTTTAAACGTCTTCTTGGTAACAATGAGATGAATTCAAAGCGTTCCCTGTCATTTGGTAACAAAAATGCATGCTGACTTGATTCTGTTATTTATGACTAATTGAAGAACATATTTCAAACTCGTTAATTTCCACAGAATGCATACCTAGTTTATCAATCATTTGTTAATTATTTGGTCACACGTTCATCAATTTGACATGATGAACAGTTGATCTCATACAATAAGCTTCTCAAATATCAAGTTATTCCTGGGTTATTCCTGATGCAATAATAAGGATACAAGATTACCAACAAACGAAAAACCGAACTACTTTCCAAAACTCAAATATCCAGTTTTTCGAATATTTAAGAACTTCCTTACACCGTATGACCATAATTCATTTTAATCAAACAAGCATAAATCGTTTGTAAAGTGATTCTCTTGCAATTTTTATATGTTTGTGCTTATAATAATTACTCCTCGCTTTAAATCGATTATTAATTTTGCATAAGACGAGTAAAGATGTTTTTCAGTCATTTTCAAAATAAACAAAGGAGCGCCTTGTTCCTCTTGTCTACCAAGATCATCTCATGTCGCTAGTCTGCATGTTGTCCTTTGCCAATTTTCTTTCTTGCAATTTAACTGTTGGAATTCTCGCTCTGTATCACGTGACTCTCTGATTGTTGTAAATTCGTATGTTGAATTTAACTAGTAACTTTCAACAGTACTTTTACTTCCGCAAATGAGGTTATGGTTTTGCAGACATTTGTCTGTCTGTCTGTTTAATTGGTTGTCGCCTTGTTTGTCTTTATCTTAGCAAAATAACTAACCAAATTCAAATACATTGTTTATAAATGTTTCCAGTATGTTGGTGTTCTGAGTAGTTTGAAGTGATTTATTCTGATGATCTAGAATAAAGCTTCGGGTCTTGATCACATTAAAATTTTTGTTAACATTAAGGTAAATGGGAATTAATCGTGTACTTTGCAATGTCTTGGCCAAAGAAGAATGAGATTCTCATCCATCATGAAGCTCCTGTGAAAAGTTATTAGACTTTGCACACTTTACAGTCCTTTACGTTGATCTCTAATTAATTAATCACGCTAGCTTGCACAGAGAAAAAATTAGTCGCTGCTTAGTTCTCTTACCTGTCGGTGATACACAATCTTTCATCCTATCAAAACATGTCGATAACCGCAGCACAGTGTCATGCTAATGTAACACCTGAAAATGTTTGTCATCTATGTTTCTTACAGCTTTTTACTTTAGCGAAACTCGTACATTAATAGCAAACCCTTCAACATATGTTGATATATGCACGAGGTCTCAGTTTGTTTCTCCCTCCTTGCCGTTCCTTTCATATTTTGACATTGTCCCATAGTCTCTGCTTAACTCATAACATGTTACCCTAGTGTTTTCAAAACAAATGTTGGCGATGCTTAAGCACTATATGGATATGTCAACTATTTTGCTAAAAATTACAACCAGTAAGTAAACAGCATGTTTTATAAATTCGTCCAAAAAGCAATTGTAATAATCCACTTACCGTATCTGTTTATGTAAATTTCACCCCATCGACATGTAGAGGTAGTTTTATGGACCACAGGTTAACGGTACTAAAAATGCTGTACTAAATAAGTGTTTTGATTAAAATTTTCCAGGTTAAAATTGCCATACGAGCAATACTTTAAAAGTAGACAGCTACGTAACTTGTGTAAACAAAGAAGTGTCTATTTATCTTCTTGCCAAAAAGAAAATTACAAAGATGTCCTTAGCCTCATCATAGGAGATGTTGAAATCGAACTATCAGGGTGCCTAACGGAACCGAATTAATGCTATAGCAGGCAAGAATTACCTGTATTTACTTTCAGTTTAAACTAAAATTTTCTTATTTGTAATATGAGATGAAGGTTTTGTAGTTTTTGATTGATCACATAACTATTCTGCTACAAAGAGGGCTTTAAAAGTCATTAACAAGTTCAACATATAACAATTTTCCCTTAAGATATTTGCGTTGAGAATTCAGAATGAAAACGAATTTACAGCTATTGGGTGTAAAAAGGATTAAACGATTTAAATAAAAGACCCGACTTTCGAGTTCAACTAATTACATCTAAGGATGGTTTTATTACGCTATTAGTACCATTGAACTTGACTTTGGCAATAGAAAAGTGTAATGCTAAACAAAAGACATAAAAAAAACCAGTTAAATGATAATGAATTGGTACCACATAGGTATAGAAAATTCCAATTGGTATTTTTCTAAAACAAAAGAGATGGAATAAAAAGTTACAGCTTTGATCTCTCCTTGTAGAATAAAGCATTTTTTATATTTATAGACTACTATAGCACCTATCGATGAGTTCAGGTTTTAATAGCCGTTATTGATTTGTCTGTAATAAATACCCTCTGAAAGCATAGGCGTACGGGCACGATCCGACTTGGGGGGCAGCGCCCTGTTTGACTGAAAAAATTACGCAGTGCCCCATTGCTTGATTGTCGAAATCAGTTATTTACTCCCTCAAAATGTACGAAAAAACATGCGGTTACAATCGTTAAAAGGCATAAAATTGTACGTAATCGAAACACAGTTTTTAGAACCTCACATACTCTATGTAAGTTTACTCGATCTAGTAACGATCGAGTAACTAAACAAGCAACTCGATCTATTAACTAAAGTAGCAAAACCTTATTAAAAAAAGTAGCTTCTCCTTCCACGGCGTTCTCCAAAAGTGTCAATTATTTTGTCAATACTATGACCCTATTGCCATAGGCGCGCTCAATACTAATGCTGCTGGAATTAAAAGATATGTCTTCAGTCTCCGAAGTCCGCTGAAGGAGCGTTCTGGTGAACATGATGTTGCTGGAATTACGGCCAGAATAGACACCACCTTCGAGAAATCTGGGACCATTTCAAACAGGCGGTTTGCATGTAGGGTTTCAATGATGTCTGCCGCTGTTTTTAATGATTTCGGCTCTAGGTGAGCTTTCTTAAATTGACAGAAGAGGCGTTGGTCTGCCTGGAGTAAATCTCTGTCAAGGCTGTAGTAGCTGGA
>JANTCA010002203.1:12178-28951 GCA_024741275.1 Chironex yamaguchii | reverse complement strand
CCTTTAACGCCAGCTGAGCTGATGATTGCATCATAGCAAGTAAGATAGAATAATCTACAATGTCAAAATCTGAATTAAGATCTAAGACAGCTAGTTATGAAACTTGTCCTCCCTTATGTATGAGAATGTTGTTCTGGACTTTTGGAAGTGTCATTTTGGTTTTGTGGGAATGTGAAAGCTAATCTGGTTAGCTACTGCTGTTTTCACAAGTTTTTGACTTAAATTTGCAAAATTGTCACAGATTTGGCTGAATTAGTGACTATGTGTAAAAGTTATTTATTTATCATTGAAGTTATGTTAGGAAGAAGATCAAGGAAGGTGGAAAGTGAGTTCATAGTGGATCTAGATCATAGATAACCTTGTATGCCTTAGGTGATCAGACGTTTTATAGTTGTAAGTGGCAAAAAAGAATGTATTTAGGATATTGAGGTGGTTAACTTTGGTTATCATCCAAAATGTATCATACATTTACTCAAGTTTGAAAATAATCTTATGAACCTTTTACCAAAGGTACTTACCAATTTCATTTAATAGAAAATGATATTTCTCTGTAGTAATATGGGCTTAGTTATTGTTTTTAAAAGATTACAACTGATCTCCACTTTTTCTGTTTACAAAACAAGTAAAATTATTTTCTTGCCTAATCTAAATTGTTCATTTTTTATTCACTTGAAGTCAATTTGGTCATTTATGAGATTTAATTATGGCGTAATGGGTGATCAGAGTATGTATCACAGTGTTGTTCTGGATCCCAATCTGCAGTATTGCTACAAAGTTCTATTCTTCATTTTCTAAACCTGAAAGTATTATAATCTATGTTGCAGTTTTTTGTAAGAGACTTTCTTGCAATAGCTGTTTAAGGAATAAATTTAAGTAGTAAATTTCTGAATGGCCAGGGAAGAATGATCAAGTTTAAGGTCATTGAAATCACACAAGATTTTATGGATAACAACAGTAACTTTGGTTTTCATGTATTGTGGTTAATCATGAAATTCCTCATTTTGTGATTTATTTGGTATTTTCTATTGCTTCATTTTAATTTGTCTTAAAAATAGGTGAGCATACTTACAGTGTTAGTCATAAAATTTACCGGATAGCAAAGTTCTGACTTGTTATGTTAAATCAAGTAAGAATATGAAGACTGCAAGAACTTGCAAGGTTTTGCCATTTGCATTGAACAAGGCATAATGTAACTCTAAGTAAGTCCAGTGGAATAGGTTAAGTATACAGTTGGTAAAAGTGATTGGGCTTTGTTCCTAATAAGACTTTCAATGAGTGATTAAGAAAATATGTCTTGTATATATCTGATTGCATGCAAAAGATGAGAACTAGATAAAAAAATTCCACAAAGTCATGGTGTAAACAATGTATTGTAGTTGCCACACTGTACCCCCTTCATCTTAATTTAGTTTGCTTGCATATGAAGATAAACTTACTTGAACTCATAAGGAGGCTCTGAAAAAGAGTTTCATAAATGTGTCTGATCCTGACAATGCTGGCAAATGGTCCAGCAGCTCTAGCAAAGCTGCATTCATCTTTAGAGAAAGAGAAAACTGGACTAATTTGAGCATGCAACGGAAGTCAGGATCACTTGTCACCAGTTGGTGCCCTGTATATCAGAAATGCATCGTTTTCTCAGTGGGGATTTTTGCTTGACAAAAGATAAAGCAAGTCACGCATGCTGATGGACATGTGTTTGTGAATTGCTGTCAGCCATTGTATCTGTATTGGTACAGAAAAAGTAATTGTACTAGAGCAATTGATGAATATGTTTGATGGTGTTTTGTGACAATTGCTGATGATTGGTGATAGTTATGATGACTAAAGGTCACTGATGATCATGGTGATGGTGATGATGTTGATGATGATCGATGGTGTTAATGGAGATCGTCTCAGCAGCTTTATCAATGATATGGTTATTTAATTGTTCCCGATCAGTGTTTATTATTTATATCTATTAGTTATAACTTACAAATTGATATTGGTTATGCAAACACCAAATAAGTAAAGGGTATATTACAACTGAATCACTCATTTGGAAGGTAAAATAGCCCTTGTATGATTTTTTGTCTTCACAGTGCCAGTCATGGGATATATTATAGCCGATCAAATAGACACCCTGGCATCTGTTAGAAAACCAACCCCAGCTTCCTGGCATTTATTGGAAACCGACATAGAAGTGATCTATTTAAAATTTGTAAATGGCTGGGTCTGTTAGAAATGAAAAATGATTTAACACAACCATGGATTTCAATGCAATATTATCCATCATATATTTACCTCTATTTGTCTTTTTATATATATTAAAAGTTAATAACACATCTGTTGGAAATTAATATCAAATGATAGGTTCTGAGACTGGCATCTATTTGAAACCTGGGGTCTAATCAGTCATTTACGTTAAACAATAAAAGTGTAAATTTCACTTTTGCAGCATTTAATTCAAATCTGTGTATATTAGTTGGGGCTTACATACAAATAGGTATGATCATCAGTTTTGCAATTATTTTCCTTGGTTACAAGCCTGTAACTTTTAAAAAACCTGTCTGTCTGGTACCTTTTGCAAGTTGGTTTGTAAATATGTTTGCAGTTTACAATTAGCAAATATGCAAATCGTAGCATAACTAAGTTATAATCGCACTATTTACTGTGTGATGTATCCTTTTTCTCTTTCCTATCTTATCTTATGTAGGTTATTGATCACTATGAAAATCCAAGGAATGTGGGATCATTGGACAAAAATGATAATGATGTTGGAACTGGACTTGTGGGTGCTCCTGCGTGTGGTGATGTCATGAAGCTTCAGGTAAAAAATTGTAAACTAATAAGATAGTATATAGAAGAGTGTATTTAATTCAAAACTTTGCTCAATAATCATCATGAAGGTGTTCTGCCTTTGAAAGCTTGCCTTTTGACCGACTGGAAGTGAAAGGAAACTCATAACAAGCATGAAGACACACTATTTACGTATAAACACATATACAAAACTTTTGCTGGTATTCATGTTAAACAATGCAAGTTATAATGCTCACAATAAACCAGTTTTGCGTTATCTAGTGAAGCCCAAAATTTCAAAAGCAAGGGTAACAGTCTCCACACAGCCTAGTTACATGAAGGAGATGCATTTATTCTTAGTTATATATTTCCTCCTATACACAAACAGCACTACCTGTCTACTTCAAAACTTGTCATTGAAGAAGGCAGTTTTCTTTCCAATTGGGAATAGAGGGGTAGATTCCATAAGCCTTCTATTTTAAACATCATCTACTATCAACATTGCCTGAGGCTAGATCCAGACATTGATGTTGGGGAAAGTAAAACTAGGTTCAGAACACTACAGTCAAAACACAATAGGAGGTATTTGGTAAAGAAGGGCTATTGACCAATCAAAAAAGTGGACAAGTGCAAACAGCCTGGGTGGTTATTGATGAACAGGAGAAACTTGATCTAAGTCATATGTTGCTACTGATTAGCTCCCTAGTGCTACATAACCAAAGATATCCATCCCATTTGAAATTGTGTTACGTATTGATCAAGTTGTTGTTGAAGTAAACTGTCTATCAAGAGTATCTGTATTCCATCTCTTATGTATGAAATATTGTTGAATGAAAGCCTAACGTAAAGTGCTGACTTGGGGGAAACGAGACAGAACATTCTGTCAAGCATTTGTTGCTTAGTTTCACCACTCTTTCTGAAGGACTGTTTATAGTAAGGAAACACTGAATAGACAAAGCATTCAACTGTTGTTTCGCCATGTTGCAAACATGTGGGAAACAGTGGAATTATGTTTGTGTCATTTATTAAGAATTAATGTTTTATATAGCCATGTCCAATAAAAGCATTATGTTAAGTTGAAGAAGGACACAAGACAAAATGAAATAGCAATGATTACTTTTGTATTGCATATTCCAAGATAATTAGAGCAAAGGCATCATAATCGTTTTCTTTTCACCACCATTTCTGTGCCAATGATGTTCACACAATGATACAACCATTTCATTATTTTGTTCCGTCGATTGCATCTTCTTCATTCTAATCACTACCATGTTACAATGTGTCATGTTGTTTTGGGTCTTTTGCATTTTATCTTCTTTTTATTTCAAGAATCCATTCTCGCATTAAAGGATATCAATCAGCTATGCTTAACACACACAATTCATCTTATACTTTTCAGTACACAGACCATGATCTCCATAGTATGCTTCATGTGACAGAGCTTGTCTATCATGGCTGTTGTTATTCCTCCAAAGATAATTTATCTGTTGGCTTGATACTAAATGTTTCTTTCATCTTAAACAACTGCTGCTCCTGTGTACCACTATAGATACTGTCCTACTTTTCCAAACACAACATGGATCGAAATATTTTGCATCACTTTGTCACCTATTATTGTTAAATTCATAGTCAGTCCCTTACTATCAAAAGTGCTCTTATTCTGTGTGCAGAACCAAATTAACTACAGACAACAAACTCCACAACACATCCTTCACTAATCCTGAAAAAGCATTCGCAACAGTAGTTGGCAAAAATGAGAATGATAAAATGAATCCCTGATGGACTAACACGAGTGCATTAAAATGGAATGTCCACCCCTGCATTGTACTTTCATGTATGAACTTTGTGTCTGGACATCCAGTGCCATATTATTACTTGTGGCAACCTCAAGAACTTTGTATTTTTGTTGTCATGGATATTGATAAGGAGATATTAATGATACACCTAGCTAGCAAAAGCCCATATGTATGCCATAGCTTTTTCACAGCTATGAGCATTTGAATTAGGCTACCAATTCCAGCATGCTTTTGGCATAGTTTGTATGGAGGACTTGTATTTGTGTAGTGCTTAATGCATGGGCCAACAACCTGCTGTTACTAAGTAGAAGTATATCCCAATTGCTCCTCTCCGTAAGCAGCAGTCAAGTTTACAGCTCCAACAACAGGGTCATTCTGGCCCTTGCCATTGATGACAGAGTCTTTATGGTTCTCCTTCTTGACATGATAAAGATCCAGAATAAGGGAAGTTCGTGCTTAACAGGTGCTGGTGTCACTGAAGCTTTTATGCTTTTGGGAAATGTGCCATACATATTTTTATTGAGTTCAAAGCTACCATTGATTTCTTTTCGTTATTCACTCTAGCAAGTACCTTAACCCGTTACCTTTTTGAACCTTGTCAAGATTTTTACGACAGTGGAGACCGTGAAATTCTGCCCAGAAGAAATTTCTGCGACAACCTCTCCTCAAACTATCTTTAGATTGTATAATATGAAAAACCTTGGAGGTGAACTGTGGTGTAGTATCAAGGAGGATGTATGGCTCAGTGGCGTTGATTGCTCATATTTTCAAAATATCCAACTAATGCACTAATATGTAGGTAGTAATTACACCCTGATAGGATTCTTAATGCCACTGAAATCACAAAAATTTTTGTTTGGCATTTTCCTTGCATCTTTAACTAACCTTAAACCTACATAATATTGATTTTGTGATAAACTTTAGATAAATTTTGGTTGTTTTTTTATTTTCTTCCATATATTTTCTTTTTGCTATTGTCTGTCGTCCAGATCAAGGTTAATGACGAGGGAAGGATTATTGATGCGAAGTTCAAAACTTTTGGCTGTGGATCAGCAATTGCTTCAAGTTCATTAGCAACTGAATGGATAAAAGGGAAAACGGTATGAGACAATCGTCTTTCGATTACTTGTGTGTAGAAGAATGTTGGAATGATGTTAAAAGAGGGTCATTTTATATAAACTATAACATTTGACCGTTTAGCTTTCAATATGGTGACAAGTGTATCAAACATTTGGACGTATGTTAGTTCTTGATACTCAAGTGTTCTCAAGTTGTTACTGTATGTTTATTTATGTAGTTGAAAGAAGGGAATTTGTTTGAGCTATAGCATGGTTCAATGTGCAGAATTTTTAATGACGTCATTTTAGCAGTGATTGTGTAGTGTATGTAATTACACTGTGCATGGTTTACCCAGCAGTCGAATTATACTTCATTTCCAGGTAGACAATCGAGCGAGGATTGAGCTATGAATTTACTGCTAATGGTCGAATCATGTTTTAGAGTTCTGTTTAATTTTGGCTTCTTATTTATATACGCGTTTTACCTTCACTCTCCCTCACCTCTTTTGGTTGTTCGACATTTACCTCCGCCAAGGAAGTTATGTTTTTGCTGGTGTTTGTTTGTTCGTCTTTTTGTTAGCAAAATAACACAAAAGTTATGGAGGGATTTTGATGAAATTTTCAGGATAAGTCAGAAATGGGCTGACTTAAAGATGGTTAATTTTTGGTGGTGATCAGGATCACGGGCGGAGGCCTGCGCTCTCTGAGTGTTTTTCTAGGTTATTGATGCATAGTGTGTCAAGTGAACTGCTTTAATTTGCTTTGTTATGTGAAAATTAAGTATACCGTCGTTTTTGAATTTTCAGCTGAGTGATGCCTCTAAAGTCAAGAACTCAGACATTGCAAAAGAACTGCGTCTTCCGCCTGTAAAGCTGCATTGCTCAAGTAAGTATTGTATCGTTTATTGTGATTTGATTTTTCATCTAGACGTTATCAGACAAAATTATTAATTCTAAAATTGCTATTAATTCGGTCTGTGGCTATTTTCCTGTTGCCATTGCATCACGCCATTACTCTCATCGTAGTATTCTTACATGAAGTAATATCGTCACCCAGTATTCAAGCTTAACTAAACACATACGCTTGGGATTTATTATTTGAAAATTGCCATGAAAACATGCGACATTGCGCTTAACACATACCTAAAAGCTTTCTTGTTTATGATTGGCTAGTTTCGATACATGTTTCGTGTAAAAAAGGTTGCCATGTGCATACAATTTCCGTTTTGACGATTCATACTCTGAAGAGAGTCAGACGAAAAAAGCTTTTAAGTATGTTTTAAGCGCAATATCGCAAATTCACAAGTCGATTTTCAGGTTTTGTACCAGAGAAAGATCGTTTAAATTTATTATTCCCAAGGACAGTTGTAAACATCTTGAAACCAGTCAATGTAAGTAGCAATTTGAATAGTCCAGTTTTCATTTCCCTAACGTTTATCTTTGTCAACACCATGCCATTAAGTTTCATTTTTGATGATTGCGGTCCCAACAATGAAGTTTTGCTCTTGTTTTCGCAGTGCTTGCTGAGGATGCAATCCGTGCTGCGCTAAGCGACTACAAGGTTAAGAATGAGAAACGAACAGGCGAATCACAGGGAGCTGCTGCGACTGGATAAAGTTTATAACAACTAACAGAATCGTTGTATGTTGTGTCGCATGGTGTACTCTAAGATATACTTTGAGCAATTGTACATAAAATTGTTTTATAGTCTCAAAACCTGCGTCATTCTTATTTAGTAGCATGAATAAATGAAGCGTCTAGCTTCACTTTGGTTTACTCTTTGATTGCTACCTTACTGATTGTCTTGACTTTTTCGTCAGTTTTCTTCCATTTTTATTCGCTTTTTTTTGAATGATTGTTTTAGTTGAAGCAAAATTATAGCAGTTTTGAAGATATCAGTACTTGCTTGATTGTACGTTTTAAGAGAATTGTTAAATTCATACACTGTAATACTATACTATCAAATTTGGTTCAATGTACGCCTCCAGTGGACTTTACGTTTTCCCCACTTTGATATGCAGTTGAACACCACTCGTGATAATAGTGTGCACAACAATTTTCATTCCTTTTTTTTTTCCAACTTGCACTTCCTTCATTATCGCTGTTTATGTTGCTTAATTTACTGTGTTGTAATACGTTTTATTGAGCAAGAGACAGTTGGACCATGCCGGCACTCTTCTACGTGAATACTTTCAGGCTGTTTTGTTATCTTTGTAGTTCCATTTAAACATTTAATTGTGGCATATTTATGACTTCTAACATCAGCGTTTTTGTCTTAACGATCTGTATTACTTTGGTATTATGCATTGCAATATTAATTAAATGAAAAGGTATCAATTTCGTAGATTACTCTTCTGTCTTGTTTACCCTGATGTTAAATCTTACAAAAAATGTGTGCCAAACAATTATACGTTGATTGAAACAATTTCGTTCTCTATACCAATTGAAAGCTTATCAAAAACCGATAGGTTTTTTGATGAATGTAAGTGACCATCTGTGTAGCCTGCAAAGGTAGTATACGAGGTTGATTTCAATTATTTTTTACGCAGGAAGCTTGCAGCAGTTGAGACTATTGTATGCAACAGTTAGTGTCTCACATAGAAGAGACAACAAAAATGAAGGACAATTCACAATAATTTTCATATTGTTATTGCCTACATTTTGTGAACCGTTATTTTTATCGAGTTAATGCGGATTTATGGTTTTTTGGATATGTAAGGCATTTCTTGCAATGCGAAGGAGACAAATGAGCCCATTTGCCCGGATCTTACCAGGTTTCTTATCTCTGACGTGGGAAAACCCTATAAACGATCATTAGCCACTGAATACAAAAGAGCCAAGCAGTTATCCCGTTCAAGTGTAACCGACAATCCCAGTTTGACACAATCTGCTATGATGATTGTGAAACTACTTTTGGCGTCTTTTGTGATTGTACACTTCAACTCGCCTACAAGACGCATGATATTTCTTTAATCTACCTGGCTAATCGTACTAACGGATTGAGTGCTCCATATTATGTTACACAATGGGTTTTAGCGGGGAAGTTAACAACTTAAGTTTCATCTTCATCGCCCTCTTGAATAGAAGAACGATGTATCTATGGGGTTTTTTGTTGAATAAGCGATTGATAGAAAGGACATAAGAGCTCGGGTAAGGCGTACAGGGAGACCCGGGCCCGAAAAAAGGTTTTAGAAAGGACCAATAAGAATGCGGGCTGAAGACAGTGGAAAAGATAGAATAGACTATTCCAAACGATAGCTCAGCATGGAAAAGCTGTATTTGCAGAACTGGAGACGTGATATGTTTTGGGAATTAATTACTCGTGTATTATAGTTTGAATAGTGATGCAGGGTAACAAATCTCCTCCCACACATAATGAGACTGCAGGCACGTATCTTAACATCATTTCCATACGAAGATCTTTATACAAATCATATACAGTGCTTAAATGCATCTATCTCTCAAATATCCGTTACTTTTGTAATAAACATTGCAGAATTGAATTAAGATATATATCGTAGCATCACATTAGCATAGCAGTTCACGCTATCAGAATCTGCTACTTACGTTGATTTACCAATGCTATACTCTAGTAAGACGTGGTGGCTGTCAGTGTATAATAACGAGGTTTGCATGTACTAAGTCTAAGATTTTTTCAGTGGCCATTACGAGACCAACGGAACCTTGTGATTATTGGAAAAATATGACTTAACATGTCTGATCTCGACGTTCATTCCTCTGATTCTGACGGAGGTAACTTAATGATACTTATGTACAAGTATGCTCATGATCTGGAAAAGACACAAGCATTAGAAATAAGAGACAGTTTATTTTCTAGAGTCATGAGATGGTTCAAAGCTGATGCTGCCAAACTGGAGCAATGGGAGCATTAACTGTGTAAAACAAATTCACCGCATTTATGCTGTCGTTTGCTCTCATGCATTTCAATGATAACATAAATCCCAAAAATCGAAGAATATGTCAATTTGCATTGTAAGTACTAAGTTCTCAGGGGTTATCCGTTCTTTAGTGCATATCAAAGCACTTAGTACAAGAATCAAATCCATGCACTCCTGTTAGTGTTAATGTGTGTAGTCTCTTGATTTGCACATGTTTGAAAAATGTTTTTGACCAGGAGTCAAGGTAGCTTTTAGCTTAAATTGCAATGAATATTTACAGCTATCTGTACAGAAGGCTTGTTTGAAGTGTTTTATTCGAAGATTTGTTTTTCACAACAAATAGTGCTTCGGAGAATAAAGCCAATGGTCACTTTCCCATGGAATATTTGACTTTTTAAATGCTATATATATTGCTTTAATTCTAATTCAATATTTGGAAATACTAGAGCTTTCACCTTTGTCTTCTTTCGTTTGACTTTGATAAGCAATACTAGAAATCCGATACCAGATAATACAAATATAACTGTTGGTATGGCAATGACAAGAATAATTTTTATGGCATTTCTATTCTCATCAGAAAGGGGCTTCTTAGTATTCATTCTTGTAGGTTGTAGAACTTCAGAAGGAATAAGGGAAATTTGAGGCCGTGAAGACGTAGTTAAAGAAGATGATGCCGCTCGTGATATATTGAAAAGTGATGATTTTTGTGAGAATGAAGTTTGAACTGTCTGTAAGTGTCTACTAATGGCAGGCTTTTGGGAGGCCCTTTGAGAGGATGAACCAATCGAAATTTTCGTTTTTGATGATATCATCTGTGGAGTAAAAGTTAATAACTCTTTCATTGAATTGAACTGGTGTCTTGACTTAATATCTATAGGTGTTACATGTGAAATCTTATCCGACATACCAGTAGCGTTTATTGCAATTCTGACTCTGGGCGAAAAACTTGCTAAATGTTTTGTCGAATCTATTGTTTTCGTTTGGCTTAAAAATAATGACGTAGAAGTCACCAAAATTGGTGTAGATTGAATTGATGTACTCCGAATTTCCTCTATTAAATACAAACTTCTCTGCACGAAAACTGATGCCATTGAAGTAATCCAAGTTCCTCTGTTTCGTGAACTAGACGTTAATATAGTCTTCATGCTCGATACATACTTTGTCGCTTGTACTGATGACGTCAGAATTGAGTTTCCACCATCTGTTGTCAAAGAGGGAAGAAAATATGTTAAAATATCTTTCCAATACGTGATTATCTCCTAATTCTAGAATCACGTTATCCTCTGTCTACCAAAGAAATATATTTTAATGGAGAATACTTTCTTTTAAGATGTCGTTAACACACATCGTGGGTCATTTAAAGTGTGATGAGTGACTCGAAATATTGTTTGAGAGAATCAGTAAATCAGCATTCATTGAAATATGAACTTCTTACATCTTTTGATGAATAAAATGCAAACAGTTTTGCAGTCAACAACAGTACTGATACTAAAACTGGTGACATAGCTTAATTCTCAAATTTAGCCAAAAGGCTTTAGAATAAAATTTACGTAACAAAGGTAACTTTTTACTGATGCAAGCCAAACCATTCACGTATACTTACACTTTCGTAAGTATACGTGATATATTTCGATATTTCAGTCAGTGGTATAGCCGCATAGGTTGTCCTGCTATAGAACTAATGCACGAAGCACATGATTCCCTTATCCCTTAGGATATGGCCGACAACATATTTTACTACTTAGGATTACACCTTTTTGGAAATTGGTATTTCCTCCTGTGCAACTGATGATAAAATCTAATTTCCCTTATGTCAAGTGACTACCACTCATTTATGTCGATCCAACTCGTAGTGAAATACCTATGTTCAAAATGACAAAATTTATTGATTTAGATAGGGGGGAAGAGAGAAGTTCAGTGATTGGGAACTGCGTGGAGCTGCCAGGGCTCCTTTAAGTCAATATGTTGTGAAAAGCAAAGTTGTACTTTTAGAAGCAAAGGGAGAAATCTGTTTGCAAAAAACAACAACAATGGACTTAATGTTCTAAATATGTGTGAATCTTTAATAGAAAACACGGCTAATTCACAAAAACGTATTTCATTCAAATCCAAAATAAGGCTAATTGTTCCAACAGGCGATAACCTACAGCGATACATCACTTCACATACAATCGGCAATACCTCTGACGAGAAGTGCAGGGCTTAAGCCTCACAGCCTCTCTTCTCAGCCGCCCCTGTTAGACACCGTTTACACTGAAACAAATCCAAAAGAGTACAGATCGATGTTTGATCCATAACAGTTTTCGTACACTGGCAATACTGGAACGGTTTCACTTCATTGGCTCGTTCGGCGCCGTCGTCAGGCAGGACTATCATTATAAATTGTTCTCACGTTGAGATATTTCATTGTTTCATATCCGATCTGTACCCATGTAGATCCCCTACCAATCTTTTACACTGGACTTTAATCGGAAAGGATCTGAACGGGTACACCTTGGAGAGCGATCCCGAAATTTTGAAAAAATAGTGGATCCATGTCGCTACGGATCCAGAAGTTCCAGTGTAGACGAAAGGCCCATCCGTTGCTTATATCATCAAAAGGAGCACTACTGCAACTGTTTAGTCAAAGGAAACCGGGCCTGGCTGCCAGGCAAAATAAGTTACTAATACCAGGAAAAAGTTTCAGAAGCACCCCCAATATTTTGTTGGTTTATGCCCATTTTGGCAAAAGTGATCAACGTCTGATTATCTACGTTTTTATCAGTGTTTTCACATAGATTTTCAATAAAAACAAAGGTTTCAATTAACAGTGTAGTGTTGTGCTGCTTAATATGAGGTTTGGAACTAGAATTTCGTAATTATATAACACTTGTATGATTGTGAAATAGTACTCAATAAAACCGAAAACTCTCTTGTAAATTTTTCTTTTTCTACCTTACAATTGCGAATATGTCAGAAGTATACTATTCGTTTTCATCTGCTCAATACCACAGCTAACAAATTAGAGCTTAGCAAAAACAGGGTTAAGGGAAAAAAATAAGAAGCATTTGACTTTGCGTGACGTTCCAGTTCAGTCGGTTTCCATTCCAGTACGACCTTGGGAACGATTGACATTATAGGCAAACATTATATATAGCAGATAAACGTCATGTCCTTTGCCTCGTGGATTATCACTCCAAGTGGGTTGAGTGCAACCCGCTGTCAACACCGTTAACAGCACTGCAGTCATCCACTTTTTACAAAATATATTTGTTCGGTTTGGTCTGTGTAAGGTCCTCGTTTCTGACAATGGACCGCAGTTCCGATCTGACGAATTTTGTCAATTCTTACTCTCTTGCGGCATTAACCATGCATTTTCTGCCGTCTACAACCCCTCTGCCTATGGTCGCGTCGAACGCATGAATCGGAACCTTAGAGCAGTCATTCAACATGCTGTTAGGGAGAAAGCTTCCTAAACGACTTACTGCAAGAGTTTTTGTTTGCTTACAACAACACTAAATATCCCACAATAAATTGGAAAAGTCTCTGTATGCAGAGGTCTCTTCATGTAAATTAATGAATTAATTTATTACTAAATTTGATGCAGTTACTTTTGGAAGAAACTGCTGATAACGTGTTAGCATTATTAGTCACTACTTGCCGCCTCTGAAAGAAACAATTTATTTTTCTCATCTCAGGGAGAGAAAGGGCAACTGTTTAGAGCAGGCGGAACATATAGAAATCCCTAAGACAGAGGGGGTACATAGAAATCTCTAGGACAGGACTCCATGACATAAACTTGCCAAGCATACATCCAATAGTTTTAAGTGAATTTGAGATCCATAATAGTATCAGGCACAAAATCAACGCTAGTTAAATGAACGATCATGTTTAGATGAACTTTAATATTCATTAGTTCCAACATATCACTCGCTTATCACTATTAAGTTTATAAATATGTGCCCATATCATTCAAGTGAAAACATAATACTAGGAATTCAAAAACAGCATAAAGTAAGTGTAGTTTTCTTCAAGCTCCTTATCTTAAGACAGAGCATACAGGTGTAACTTGGCTTCTTCCAAATATGGCTCAGGTTCTTAGCATTATCAAAGGTTTTGTTTCTACGATCCTTGTTAAAGTCATTTACTTATTCTTGAACAAAAGTATACTGATAATACTCTACTTACCAACCTCCTGCAGTGTGGTCTCATCCGATTCCATTGTACTGTCAGCAAACTGGAGTTTGCATCGGTATACACCCAAGTCGTCCTTGGTGACGCCTTGTATAGTCAAAGTCGAAGGTAAGCTTAATTTGATTCTTCCAGGGAAAATATACACAAAAGTCTGGGGAGGTGATACTGCCATAACTATCTGTCCGATTGAATCAAATGACTCTCCAGCTTTTGCCTTCTTTTCAAAGTTAACAACCAACAACATTTTTCCAGCTGGGACTTGATACTTCCAAGTCAATATAGCTGTGCTAGAGAGAGCAACTAAAGTTGGCTTTGATGGAGATTTGACAAAGGTGGACGAGGCTGTAAAAGAGAAATAATAGCCAAGTTTTTTACCTCTTCGTATTCTTATATCCAAGAATGCCTCAACAATGAAGTTCACAAAATGGTGATGAAATGACTGATTAAAACACATATGCAGACCAAGAAGACAAATCAATAACAACCATAAGGGAATGTAGCATTATCAAACATCACACATTCATCATCGGAAATACGTTACCAGCATACCGACTATACAGTTCTAATGTCTATAGCATCAGTGGTATTTTGGGCTTGTATTATCACCATTATCGTTGTTATCATTATCATCACTTTCAAAGTCATCAACAACACCATCATGGTTATCATCATTGCCACTTTCACCACAATCATCATTAGCATTACCACAATAATAGTAATTGGCGTCATGATGATCGCAATATCATGATCAGTATCACCATCTTTATTACTACATTATCTCGCAGAGATCACCAACATCATTTTTATTAATATTTACCTATTGAGTAAAAATCGAGTAAAGATCGACTTGTTTCCCAGAAAGTACCTTATTTCATAACGGAATTGTTGGCTTTCAATTGAGTCAAGTGTATTTTGTACTACACGAAAATATACACCTTAACCCCCTACTGTCCTGTTCTTTAAGCTTTGGTTTTTTGAGAGGAGTAATTCAGATACTGGTTAACAAGCATCAGTTTTCCTAATGTGTTTTGAAATCTCTTTATCTGACATTAAGCATTATAAACTAGAAATATCTGGACACTGTATCCATTTTCTCACATATTTTACATTACCTTCTAACTCTCCTAGAACTATGGTAAGCTACAATAACATTGTTTTAGTAACTGTACCTTTGAAAGGAGTAAGTGTCCACCTTCTATGATCAAGTTACAAATAATTTTCATTTCCGAAATCCATTCCATGGAATCTGGACAATAATCGTCCACGACGTCAATCCTGTAAGTCTCGCTTCCTTTGACCCAGACAAAATACCACAAACAAGGAGACATCTTACTTGGTTAGTTACCTCGATACACTTGACACATTTATAAGAGTGTGAAAATTGATTTTGAAGTGGTTACAAAAAAGCATTATCAGGCACAATTCCTGTCCTGACAAAAACTAGCGTAGGTCAATTTCCTGTCCTGACAAAAACTAGCGTAGGTCAATTTCCTGACCTGACAAAAACTAGCGTAGGTCAATTTCCTAGTACAAAATATATCATTTTATTCTGTTATAACGATAAAAATCCCGTCGACTATGCTCCCTGGTGAGATAGGTCAGTCCGACACTTGTTCTTCTTAACACTTTTATGTACAATGACAAGCTGCACGAAAAGAGGTGTAGGGGCATTAAAACAACCAATTTCTCCTGTTAAATGGTGTATCATGTTTAAAGTAGACGTTAAAAGTATGGAATGTAGAATTAATTGCCAAATCTCTGAATATTTGCTTAAACTAATACTGAGAGGAAGACTATTCAAGCAGACAAGATGCTTAATATCATGCTAAGAATGAGATTACCGAAAATGCTATGTATGGTCACCCCTGCTCTGTGGATGCGAGAGTTGGACCATCAGTTCTAGTAATCAGAAGAAATTTGGAGCAGCAGAAACGTGGTGTTATCGGGAAATGATGCGAATATCCTGGATGAAGAGAATATCAAATGAGCGTGTACTGGAAATGGTGAAAGTGGAAAGGAGCTTGATGTTGAACATCAGAAGAAGACAGTTGAGGTTCGTTGGACATGTGGTGAGAAGAGGAGCATTACAGAAGATGGAGGGAGAAAGGTCAAGTGGGTGAGACAAAGAGGACGCAAAAGACTCAGATATCTGGAGGGACTAGCGTCGCTTGCTGGGTGTAGTACGGTGTAGATTCTGCAGTGGGCGGGTGACCAAGATGATTCCAGGCGCATGATAACAAACGTCAGTCTCTGACATGGCACTCCAAGAAGAAGAATACATTGTTGTCCTTTCTTCATCATTCTCATTTATCAACCGTTTTACTTGGTATGGTATAAATGGTACGTTATAGCACATATTTGATCTACAAGGGTATTTGATCTACAATGGTCTATAATAACTGACACTCTTTTCCCGTCAAGATTTAGCGAAACGCAAGACCAAATTTTGCGGATCCTAGATTCCACTGCTCAACGTAAGCAAGACACAGATTTGATATTTACGATATTTCCGACATATGTGAACTTGCCCGTCCCAAAGATTTGATTTATCATAAGACTGGGGGGGTCGTGAAAATCCCCGACTTCTAAGATTTGTATGACAGAGAACTAAGCTTAAGTAAACAGACTGTGTTGAAAAACCGTCGCTCAATCGCATAATATTAGAATGTGAAAAAGGCATGGCATCAAACAATGAAGGAATATGTAGGCACTTATATTGTATTTCCACTGAGTTCCATGGATTTTGTTTGCTACAATAGGCCATTGTAATAGCTGATGATTTCCTTACTAAAAACGTTTCTTTCGAATTACATATAATTGATTTCGTTTATGATAACGAATATCATAAAAAGTTCAAGTATTTTATCACAGCCACAAAGTGAAAACTCCAATTCTGAGGATCTGGGGGTTTTTTATTATACAAGTTCAACAGAAATTATGCAATAGAATTAGAAAATTCTATCGGGAATATTTTCTAAATCGTCGGCACTCGACCTCTTCTGGGATTGTCGGCACTCGACCCCTTCTGGGATTGTCGGCACTCGACCCCTTCTGGGATTGTCGGCACTCGACC
>JANTCA010002203.1:0-12078 GCA_024741275.1 Chironex yamaguchii | reverse complement strand
GATTGTCGGCACTCGACCCCTTCTGGGATTGTCGGCACTCGACCCCTTCTGGGATTGTCGGCACTCGACCCCTTCTGGGATTGTCGGCTCTTCATGTGTTGGCCTCTGGCACTGCCACTGCACATCTATACTCTCTCTTACTAACAAACTTTCTGTCTCTTCCTTTCTCATCACATGAACAAAGAGCCTTAGCTGCATTGTTATCTGAAAGTCTTCGTCAATCAACGAGTGATCTTGGCCAACTACGAAATCAACCACTTACAATAACATCAGCAGTAAAAATGTTCGAAACTATCTTAAATTTTTATTTCGATCTACTGTACCAATGGTGTTACATTATTATGGTAATGTTTGAGTATTTAACCAAATCCTTTCATTTATTATTTTTTCTTGAAATGCACCGACGATAGGCAAATTCTACGTGTTATTCATATGAAAACCTGAAATAAATATATGCCCTTACGTCATGCATAATTAGAAATAGGCAAATATCCGTAATGTCAAATGTTAAATTTGATTGATGTCTTCCCGATATAAGTACAAATTTTCTCATGTCAATACGTGGTAATAGCGGAGATTGTCTGGTTTTCCCACGACTCACCGCAAAAAAATGTAACCACAAAAGCATCGATTTTAAACTTGACTGGTCAGTAGTCTGTCTCATGCTCATGATTGTCTCCATCGTTACCAAATGTGATTCCTTTTTTTAGAGCTGTTACGTTTTACACTATTTTTCAGGAGAGATCTAACAAAAATTAATACTAACCCCAGACCATGTGATGACATAAATAGTGTTGTTTGTGCAAGTTGATACCATTTTCTTTCATTTAATATACTTGTAGCCTGCCGCTACTATCCATGTTAATATTGCTGACGCTTGCCACGTTACAGAAAAAGATTACATAGACAGCTACTTGAAACGTCATCCCCTCAACGTAAAATCACCTTGCACCGAAATGATGCAAATTAAAATTTACTTGCAACAATTCTGCTTAAGACAGTCTTAATGGCCACAATGATATAAAGTAGTAGATGTACTTTATCACGTGTTAATTACTTACAAAGGGTTTTTTGAAAGAGTTAAGTGAACTAAGGCCAACTGGGGGGATGACGAAACATTTCAGAAACAGGTAAATCAGCCAAATAGGAGTGTCCTCCTAACTACTCAATATGCCGTTACGATATTACTAGCAAGATTTAATGCTAGGAAGTGAGGGTAATCTACAACGAAAAGCTTCTCTTCTCTTAAAATGGGTTCTTAACTCAACATACAACCTTTTTCATCAATGTCATCTGAATTTCGACGTCTAATGTTGGCGGGGTGGTCAGGGAAAATAATGTGTGGGGGTGAGAATTTCTGGGGTCCGGGGACTCAACTCCATTATCATATTTGGGATCATACCCTTTGTTTCGGCCTGGAATGCATCTCCCAATATCTTGCTTGTCACTAGAGATAAGAAAATGTGACAATTGTGTTACAGTTATTCTATTAAAGAGAGCGTTGAGGGAATCCTGAAGACGATCATTTCCTAAAAGTGGTGGAAGGTAACTTTATACCTCTCCATGGCCGCGCCACTGGTCTAGGTTTTAAACACTCCTTTTCAACTTTGTATTAAAACTTCTTTCACTGTAGAAAGATGAGTACTTTTAATTGCATTAGATCTAATATCCACAGACGCAATGATAGATATTAGACCCCAGGGGCGTCGTGGTGCCTATAGACCAGGGGGGCAGCTCTAAGATTTTCCGAAAAAGTCAGCTTTTTGGTAATGTTTATCTTGGCTCATTAAATAGTAGATATGTTTGGCACTTGACTTTTCGTCATCTTTCGAAATATCCAAATTTGGAAGGAAAAAAAAAGTATATTTGTATAATCCTGGCAATTTCTTTCGATTTAATGCTTCGTTTTAAAGCATAAGTAGCTTTTTCAAGAGCGGTGATGTTGCGAATGGATCAATAACTACCTCGTAATTAACACAAGACAACAGTTCATGCTCAACGCCAGTGAGCATCAATGCACATAGACGAGGCTGACACATAGATGATCGCAACCTGTTTTAACTATTTCAGCTTTGAGAATGACCGCTCGCACTTTGTTGATCCAATAGGTCATGTTACAAGTACTTTGTAAAGACTGTAGAGATTTTTATATGCTATTTGCAAGTTATATTTTGAAATAAGTTGCAGCACGGTAACGAAATTTTCTCTTCTGATATCTGCATTTTCTGACCATGTTAGGTCTTAAGTTTGTGCTTTGCTTGCTGCTTCTTTGATCGTCCGGTAACTCTCTATAAACGATTTGTACTCCACTCTTAGTTTCCATTTGTCCAAGCCATAGTTTTTTTACGATGTTGTTGAAAGAATTTGGAAGCAAATCTTCTGTACTTATTATGCTTGCAAATCTCTCCGGATCCAGCAATGCAAAATCTGGTAAAGTTTCTTTATGTGATGTAAAGCGCCTTCTAATAGATAATACTGCTGTGTTTCTTTTCTGTATCGACTTTGAACATTTCCCTCCAATTCATCGCTGCAAACTTCACCCGGCATCTTCTTTTTCTTTCTAAGTCTTCTTTCTGCAAAATCGCGTTTTTCTAATTCATGATCTGCACAAAATTCTTTTGCTTCTTTCAAAACATTTTGAAATTCCCCTCGAAATCTGACGCGCTGTGATTGCGCTGTCTCAGCCAGTTAAATCTGTTAGAATGTCAGTCTTTTCAGACTGTAGATAGAAGGATGCAGGATCAGTGATAGTGAATTTCTTGTGAAATAGATGAGCCGTTATGACCATATTGAAGCAAGATATTTTTTGCAGTAAGGCTTCTGCATCACTAACTGTTTCTTTGCCATGCTCAGGTGTTAAGCAGTGCTCAAATGCGTCTCTAAAGCAATCATACAGCTTGCCAGACTGGGCAAAGAAGACAGTCTTTAGAGCTTTCTGATGTGACCACCATCGTGTTGTTGAGACTCTCTGGGGCCTATGCACCTTTCCTATGCCAACTTCTTTCTGGACATCTTGTAGAATGTCATTTAAACGGTACAGGAAGAGGGACTGAAACAGGACGTGGTTCCTCCTGGTGACGTTCTGACGTGTTGAAAATGCATCTCGTAGTTTCATCCAGAAATGGAGTGGATGGTCTTGCAAGGTACAAACACCATGTTTACATCAATTTCGCTTTCTAGATGTCAAAACATATAAAGCTTCTCCAGTGTACCAAAGAAAACTTTAACAGGTATAAAAGACTTTTATTTATACCTTTCGGTTTTGTACAAGTAATAACTATGGGAACTGAAAACTTGACTTTATATGATGTGTGATTTCAAAATGAGTTTACCTTCTTACTTAGCCAATGATTATTTTGGAGGCGTGAAACTGGTTAAAACCAGTTTGAAAGAAAGTTGTAGAACAGAAATTTCATCTTTTCTCCATCCTCCAATTTAAATGTGTGGGAAGCCCGACATTTATTGTTCCTTGCTGACATGCTGGGTAGATAAATTTCATAATCAGGAGAAGTATCTGCATAGTGTGTGTGATGAATGCATCGGTTGACTTCAGAGAAGAATGAAAAGTAAACTATTACTGCCAACACCACAGGCGGGGGGAGGGGGAGGAGCATTCTAGACACCCAATTTAAAAAGGTCGTCTATGAGATTTTCATGAGATAATATAGTACTGGGGGGGAGGGGTAGTTTTCTGCATTGGTCAAGTATAGGCTTAACGTTCGAATGAATTTGATATATCATTTAGTTTACAAATTTTAGAGAACATCAAAGCCAAACAAGTTATCTCTTCACTGAAACATGTTTCACTTTTTCTATTTTTACCGACAGCTACATTTTCCGGCGGAACTTTCAAATTTCCGAAACTTTGACGATTTTTAAACTAGGAGAGGTCATGGCCCTCCCTGCCCCCCCCCTGTCCACGACGCCCCTGCTAGGCCAGTTATCGAGACAAGCTTTCTTTCAGCAGTAATGAGAAATCTTCAGATCTGAGGACAAATTGGCAAAGCAAAATTCTTTAATCTTATGTAGATCTTTTAAAGACCTAACTGATACTTATTTAAGACGAGAGCAAATAGTACCTCAGACTTGAGTTAGCGATTGATCTTTTTTTTTTGTCTGCTGAATCAAGATATTTGTTTTGTGTGGTGCACACTCACAGTTCTGTTGCAAATTTGAGTTTGAGTTTAAGTTTACTTATTCATACGATATTCTTGATTTTCCAAAGCTTTGTAGCAAAAGATCCATCAGAGCATCCTCTATCGATGAGATCATAGTCATACATAAAATGTCGTAAGCTTCCAGGTAATTCTTTTTACTTGACACAGGGCATTGTTCTAAATGAAGACCAATGTTTCGATGCAAGCAACGATGGACAGTAAATACTTCTGAAACTAAGGAATGAAACTAACTTCAGTAAGCACGATCATTGACAATGAAGAGAAAGGGCACAAGTGGAAAATACAGAGAATTTTTATGTGAGTATACCGACTTGAAAATTGGTTGACCCCTTTAACTAAATTTCAAATCGTAAAAATGCCTACAATGAAGACCAGAACCTATGCAAGCGGTACTGACCACAGTTACAAAAAAATCATATTTTTGAGAGATGTCTTGTTACATTGCTGTGCGATGTGGGGGTCTAGACCTGCAATTTCCCTTACAGAGAACTCTGGAAAACAAACAAAATACTACACAATTTGGAATCAGATAGAGTTTTCGCTGCTGTCAACGACAACCACGGAATGCTGACTTTTAAGCTCTATTTCAAGATTTTAAATGATTCAACCATTAACTTAGAGTATCCAGTAAATGTGAACTATTAATGATTACTTTAATTGACAGTTTTGTTGTAAAAGTACGCTCACAAGGGTTTGGCAAAGAAGACCGAAGAATCTCTATAAAGCTGAATTGGATCCGAATTTAGTATTATGTGTTGAAATATAGTAGTTACGAGCTTGTCCATAATTGGCGCCTGATTATGTCAAAACGCATCCGATTTTGCCACAACATTTCTTGTTTTGATGGTGTTGATTGGATTACTTATGCCATTGTTACATGATAGTAATGTCTGTAACAACTTAGCAAGAAAGTCTTGGTATCTTCCCCATCGCCTCTTTGGCACCATTGATGGAATGCATGTTTAAAGCGAGTCCCGTCATAAGTCACTCTTTCACATTTGCAACATTTAAGTGTGCCAGTCACTTCAGTCAAGAAATATGGATTTATGCAGTTTAAGAGAGCTAAGTGGTGATATTTCACAACTGTGAATATAGTTTTGATTTTCATACATGAAAAACTGGATTTTTTCTGTATTCAAGGAACGAGAATAGTAAAAAGAATGCGTTCATATATAAGTTTTCATGTTCATTTCTAAAACACGAATCGATATCTACAAATAGAACAAAACCTGTCCTTAAGAACAAACATGTCCCTTGTTTTCAAGAGATGGAATTAGTAGTACAATCATCCACAATTAACACTGCATACAAAGAGAATTTTTAGTGGAATTGTATTGAAATATAACCCTGGCTATCTTAAAGACTAGCAAATATTTTAACATAATACACCAGAATGTTTGTCATTGCGAAAGTATAAAACTCAGAATTTATAGGGGTTTAGCAAAGATTAGCTGGCCTCACGCAGATTCTAATTTACACCAAAGCTAGCCCTGCTCTGCGTGTAGAGTACCGTGTATATTTCCACGGTTGTAATTTCAAAAGCTGCCTTATTTGTGCTGCTAATCCAATTTTTTTACCTTTCCCACCGAACGTCGGCTTAATATATTAAATAACTTTGTATCCTAACTAAACTTGCACTTTATACCTGTCACCATCTCCAACTTACATAAATAGGTGATGAAGCTTCTTGTGCTTCGGACTTTCTCATGTTTTTCGTTTTTCGTACTATCCTACCATATTGACAAACTGTTGATTAAGATCTTCTAAAAATCTAGTATTGGTCAAAACACGTAAATGTAAAATCATTTCTTTCTATGTGTCAAAATCAACGATTAAAATTTACTTTCCGTGTCTCCGAGCAATAAATATTGAAATCAACTAGTACTTGGAGGACATCCCGTACAAATTATAGTTCAGTGAACAGTGAAATATCATTCATCCATCACAACAAAACGTAGAGCTGAGACAAAAACATAACGAGGCGGTTTACAAGTCCATAACATCTGCTTTTCTTTCTTTTGGGGGCTCTTGTTCTTATCGCGTATAGATTTGTGGGTTTATCCCTTTGAATGCAAATTGTCGTCGACGAAATTATCTTTTGGCGTTAGATCTACGTTGTAAAACTTAAATCGACTGCTTTTGTTTATTTCTTGTTATTGATAAACCAAGATAGTAATATTTCGCATCCCTTTTTTGCAATATCACTCCTATTACCATAAATTGGTTCTTTTAGATCCCAACACAAGGCTGTTCATTAACGAACTCTCCCACAATTTATGAAAAGAGAACGCTTTCATTTGTCCACTTATTTCTTAATTACCCTTCCATTTTATACCAATAAATCTTATAAGGTTAAAAGGGCAATAAAATAAGAAATAACAGGAAAACAAACAGGGAATCTCCGAAAACAATTTTGGCTTACCTCTTCTTAGCGTGGTCAGTACGAAGACAAGACGAATCCAATTGATCAAATACATGCCGATTTCATCCTTCGATGCGGATAGCACTGAAGCTTCCTTTTATTAACTTTTGAAAGAGTGATTCACATTAGCTGAACACGTATGTGACCTTAGTTAAGCAACTGCCAAGGTGACAGATAGATGCCAACCAAGCAACATCCTGCCCCATCCATATTAGTATCGTCGGCTTTCGGTCGCCACAAAGTTTCCAAGAATGTCACTGAGAATCACTTCTTTCAGCGCATCTTATTACGTGTCAAACATGTGACTTAGGCCTTGCTTCAAACCTTGTTGTCATCTTGTAGAAATTGACCATTGCGAAGGATAACTGAGCTTATGAACAACTAGATCGCTTGCAAAGCTTTTTCAAAAACCACAGATATAGCCTTACATTTGATCTACCACAAAATGGAGAAAAAAGTTTTTGTAGTGAGCTTTTATGACACAAGAAGAGTCTTGCTCAGGATTTTTGCTCTGATCAAAGTTCTGTTTTATGTCTGCAGTAGTAGGGAGTCGAGTTTTTTATAGCTGCAAGGTGCTTAAGATTTCATCAAAATATCACGCTTTTGAAGTCATTCCTTCAAATATATTTTGACAAAACGAAGGCACTGGATGTTTGTTATCCCTTGTTTACATTGTCTCAAGGTTTTGTTAACATTAAATCTGATCTGTTCTGCTGTATAGCATTTTAATTTTGAGCAAATTGTGTGGTTAAATATAGAGAACGTGAGCATACATGAACGACCTTGTTAAAACGCGGCTTAGCAGAGACAAAGAATGCACTAAAAGTTAAGTTTTATGGGGTGGGAAAGGAGATGATGATTACTGGAGAAAACCACGTTTCCGCCAAAGACTTCTTTTAGCAACATACAAAGTAAACGGAGCCACTTATTGCCATTATGAAAAAACAGCAATATCTGTTAATCTGCGGGGTTTTGTTTGACTTTTAAAAGGATTAGAATAGGCATAAAATTGGCCTAAGGCAGAGTTTCAAAGGAGGTCTTAGGGACTAATTGATAAAATTGCATGCAAAGGCAAAGAATTTTGACAGTTTGGACATCTACATTTTCATAAATTTTAACAGACAAAATTCGCCTAATAGGGAGCTCATGACATAATATTGTTCCGTATGTAGTTTAAGTGGTTTTAAATGCGTTTCACTGCCGATACCACCTTAGAAGGTGCTTAAAGACAAACTAACAACTCTAGACTTCAGCTAACATTGAAACTACTCGATGTCCGCCATTTCTTAACTATTAATTAATGGATGTTGTCTGAAGTTGGGCCAAAATGATCTAAGAGGAGCTTTGATCTCCTCGGAGTTTCGCATACATAGACATAAATTTTTAGCGATAGACCTGATTTTAAGGGAAATGATAATCGGAGGAGAGTATTGAAAGGCAGTCTTAAAGAGATTTACAACTTATAATACGATAAACTATTTTCATCTATGGATAGTATGTACATAGACAATGCTTCCCTGCTCAGCACACGACACTTAGTAAAAAGATTGTGAAAGTTGAAAGCAACGCTTGTATTCCCCTATTAACTGTGTCTACAAAATTGTGTGGTCCAAAGGCGGAAGAAGTCCGGTCTTACACACCAAGTGAGGTCGGGAGAAATTTTGACTTTGGACTCAGATATTTGATAGAACATGTACAATGCATATGATTTTTTTCATTCTTCTTCATCCAGTGCCACGTCTGGCACATAATGCGAGTCTGATTTGTGCAATGCCAACTGCCTTGCTTCATCTCAGGTAATATCCGTCTCCATTACATCTCCCTCCACTCTCTTTCACAAAGTCAAACATTATTGTCCAGGTCATCTCTTTCCATTTCGTGGCCTTAAATGCTTGCGTCATGATCGATTCTGCACAGGTAACAAAACATCATGTTCTCAATACGAGTCTTAAGGCATAAGAAACATCTAAATCCTTTTCATACAGGCATACATAAAAGCATTGCATATTCTTGTTTTCATTTGTAGCCTGATATTTCACTTATGTCATAGTTTTGATCACTGTACAAATTCAGAAAAGCCGAGAGCAATACACGTAATTTCATCTGAACAATTGCATACATAAATCTATTGACATTCTCTAGACCTTGTCCAGTCTGTCAAATGGCAAGATTTTGATTTTCGTATAACTTACCTTAGCTCTACAAGACTTCCAACTTATTCTTTGATGTTAATCATCTTTTAGAATCCATGCCTACAAATGTTAATCTTTTTATATCTAATCAGAAAGCTCCAACCTTTGTCAGCTTTGTTATCTATTTCATTGAATATTACTACCATCGTGGTCTGGATCGTTTCGTGTCCGCGTCATTTAGTCAATTACCAGACCAAAGAGCAGGAAAGAGGTCATACAGCCCTGTCGAACGCTCTTCCTTACATCCTAATTTTGCTTTAAATTAGCTTCTATCTATACACAACTTATAAAATGTCTATATAGAGACTTTAAAACATCAATCAATTATACCCTTCCATCATTCATGTCGCTTTAATAATGGTTCCTTCCACCGTTCATGTCGCCTTAATGATGATTCATTCCATCGTTTATGTCGCTTTTTCTCATCAATCACAAAATTCCCTTGCAATCATTTACGTGTAAAGCAACTCCCACTACACACTGATTCTGCTATGTGCTCCTTTTATTGGTATCCTTATTGTCAGTTTCAGTCTTTCTCTCCTTTTGGCTAAATCAAGGTAATGGACTAAATCAATGTCTGCTCTTCATGGAACTTTGACATTTATTATTGCTCCTTTTTCGTTCCTGTTTATTCCCAGAGGATCAATCTGCGATTTGAAGACACCAGTAGGGCTTTTTGACTTATACTAATAAACATTTTCATGTTTAAAGTCTGAACTGCTGAAAACAATATTCAATTTACAGAAATATATAAAACGCATACCATTTTCATTAAGGTTGCAACCAATCACGCTTTCATGATACCTGTCATTGCCATCAACATGCGCATCTATATCTTCCATGATTGTCTTCACCAGCTGGTCTGCTATTGATATTCACATCAGAGTATTCTCCGGGAACCCAATCTGTTTTCAATCTTAGCTTGTGCATGATCACTTGCACCGGTTGCCTAACCAGACGCAGCCACTATCAGGTGCATAGGTATTACGACAATCCTGTTGGAGCAGTAGATCGAAGGTTTCTAGTGACAGGCGGCGATTTGTTCTAAATTATTTTTTTGGCCTTCCAATTCATGATCTGAGTTTAGTGGGATATACTTGATCTGGTGATAACATCCTCATACGATTGTTAGGACACAAATTAAATGATGAGTTTTGATGACTCTTTGTTTGCAAAGCAGATTCGAATTTCTAATCACCTCGATTATTTGCCACATTGCGCCGTTAACTTATCTTTTTCGTCTGACGCTCATCAGTGTATGAAAAGTTAGTATAGATATCGGGCAACCTTTGTCTTATAAGAAGCATGAATCTAAATTAGCCAATCATAAACAATAACGAAAAAATAGACAAAAACAAAACGGAAAAAGCAAAGCATTATTGGAAGAGTCCGAGTGAAAAAGATGAACTTTTTCTTCCTACGAAGTCTTTTTGTTTGTAGACAGACTCCAATCTTGTGATGTCAGATATCCGAAAATGATCGTCTTTATGCGTTTTGGCACATTCCAAGTGTCCGAAGAAAACGAGCTTTAATGTATGTTTTCAGCGCAATGTCGCAAATTTTAAAGGCGATGTTCAAGTTCTGTATCACAAAAAGACTATATAAAAACTCTAATCTAAAAAAGTCCTGTTTCTGACCGACAATTCACTTTCAACAATTTGAAAAGCCTTGCCAAGAATTAAAAGCATTGGTGTTATCAAAGAAATGATCTCGTTTTACTCCTGTCCTTACAGAGAGAATCTTATCAATTTGTTTAAAGGTTAGGCAAATCTTTGAACGAGGGAGAACTTCAAGAAGAGAGAATATGCGTCATTACATGCAATCAGGGGTCACCAACTAAATTTGTCAGAAGGTCAGAAGTTTTACCGGACAATCTCCTTGGAGGTCTGACCCTCAAATAAGAATGAAATAAAATTCAAATTTTGGCATAAAGTTATTATTTGATGTACATTGTTTATATTTTTTCCATATCATTACGAAACAAAGTATTTTTAGCCTTTTTGAGTTAGGCTCCTGTCACGTATGCTACAGTCAACCACTAGAAGTGATAAAGATATTTTGCCTCAGTTCAATTAGGCCAACTTTATTTATTTTGGAATTCAGTCGCGGGCAGGATTGGACGGTCGAATTCGGCTCGCGGGCCGCGAGTTGATGCTTACTGCATGCAATACTTACAACGTCTCTTTGTACCAGGCTTATGATCTACACAACTGCTAAGATTTTACCTTGTCTTTTATAGATTTAGACTTAGTTTTGTAGGTTCCCACTGGAGCATTGGGCAACATCGTCTTTCATGTTCATATCTTATGAATTACTCAAGGCATCTTGCTATGAAGGTCCCTTACGACAAAAGATAATCTCAGGTTGGTTTTCTCAGTGATATAGCCAATCTTATACATTTGTAATTTACCTTATCTGTTGTAGCAAAGGAATGTATTTGATTGTGACATTGAACTGAGAAAAATGTATCAAAAGGAGATCGCTATCCTCATTACTGTTTCAAATTGTCTGCCTTTCGACAATGTTTTTTAATAGCTGAAGTTGCTTCCATAGTTTAAATTAAAATCCCCTAACATTGAAGAGTTTATCGCTTCACTCGGGGGTACATTTGATAATTTTCTTTGAGACATTTATGCAAAGGCAGCTTTTTCCCCTTTTATCAATATAATTACGTTGAAAAACTGTCAGTGCCACTTCTGTATTTCGAGTAACTAAGGAACAATCTATGTTGAATGTAAGATGGAAATAGAAACGAGCCTGGGGTAAGGGAGGAAGTGTCCTTAACTTCTACTGATCAATTAACCAGGGGCGTATCTGTTTAAACGGTGGAAAGAGGTTTTCCTCTGTTGCAGTCATTTTGTTCCAAAGATTTTGTTTCGGTTGTCAAAGGAAAAAGAAATGTCAGCTGAACGTATCCCTAAGCTACTGTAACAATGTTTACAAACAAACGTGTTGGTTTCATTGGCATGTAGTCATTCTGAAATAGTTTTTAAGTAACATGACTATGTTTGACCAGATTTTGGTCATTATCTGTCTTCGATTGTGATTTTGTGCTTTTTCGCTACAATTGACTTATGACCGAGATAGAAATACTCCTACAGTGTTGAAAATCCTAGCTTTTGACGACTCAGTGGAAGTCAGAAAATGCTTACAACTTATGATATGATCAACTTTAATCATCCAATAATACCCTCTCGGGAGTACGTGAATTGTTGATTGCTTGACTAGAACAACACTAACTGAATGACAGTGTGCGTGTGTGTGTGTGTGGGGTGGGGGGGGGGAA
>JANTCA010002202.1:0-11501 GCA_024741275.1 Chironex yamaguchii | reverse complement strand
GGAAATGCGTTGACAGTTAACGCTGCAGAGAAAGACAATGGGAAATCACGGAAAGTCGTTCCTGAATATGACTAGGAATGACAAAATTTGTCAATTCAGAAAATAATTGGATATGGAGGACCTTCTGTACTTTTGAATGGTGGGGCAATGCCCATGGTGCCCCCCAAGCACCAGCCGCCACTGGTCATACAACTATTTCTAAGGAATGAACTTTCTAGGAGTTACTGTAAATAGATATGACATCATATTCCAGAATGTTCTAGAAGCCATATTGTAAAGTATAAAACGGCCTGATTTCAGTAGGAAACTCAGTCTTCAGTAGTTAACTGCTTTGTAAATAAGGTAGATTGTTGAGAAGACATTATCAAAAGGATTTTTACTCATTACTTTGCAATTCCTGATTTCTGACGTCGAGTCAAAAATGCAGAAGCTATAAAAGTTGAGATTTGGTTCGCCAAATTACATTTAGTATTGTTCAATGTAAGTCTTTTCTCTTTAAGCCACTGAAAGACAGCACAACAGTCTGTGTCATGGTCGTTTTGTGTATTCGAAAATACAATTATGTCATCACTGAGATTGTGACAGCCTGGAATCCAGTGAGCACTGTTTGGATTTGATATTAGAAAATTTCGGCAGCAGCAGAAATGCCAAATGCAGATTGTTAGTATATGTAGAGCCCCAATGTGCTGCAAATGTTGTTAATCTACAGCTGTTAACGTCTAACTCCAGTAAATGATATCCTTCGCTCAGAGTGACCTTTAAAAAGATAATCGCATCCTTAAGGCCATGAATTACTTTGTTCACTGTCAGTGTTGGATGTCATTCTCATGTGACAACTTTATTTCACCACGCATGTCGAGACAAACTCGTATCTCGTTGGGTTTGTTCGCTTTTGGGAATACTACCAAAGGAATGAATCCAGGAGATTGTGCTAATAGCGGATTCAATGATATCATTGTCTTTGAGTTCATCTAGAGCTTTATCTGAAGCTTTTCCAACGTCAAAAGGAACTCAGTGAGTTGGTTGTGCAATCAGAGTAACATTGTCGTCAATATAAAGTTTTATTTTCGTGTCTTTCAATTTTTTGTAGAGTCCACTTGGACTTACTATTCTAGAATCAGCGCTATTTTGGAGCAAGTTTTCTCAACATGATATGAGTGTGCATGAGAAAACGCGACAAGTGAAATCAAGGACACAAATACTTGCACCTCAGTGTGGCAAGATATCAACAGTCTGTACCCCAACGTGGGTCCAAAGCATGGACTTTTGAAAAATATGGTCCATTAGGTAAAATGAAAAATTTACTATGATTGGTAGTATTGGTGTAAAGGGTTAGGAAACAATGTAAGCAACTCTGTCCCTATTATTATTACTGCAAGAGACTCTGGTACCAACCTTTTTCCCAGGAGGATGAAACATTCTACCTTTGCAATGATACGTCATACGTAGCAAGAAACAACACCCACGTTGCTTAGGACAACGGCTAAAAACGTAGGGGATGCCAAGGGCTTCTAACTTCATTCATATTTAATAAAAATGGCAGAGAAACAATATATAAACACAGAAGAAAAGGTTTTATTCCTTGTAAGAAATGCCTAATGAGTCATCTCTTAACAAAATCTGGAGACTGGATCGAGCAATGAATTATTTACGAGGTAAATTACATGTCCTCAAAAATTTACCAATGTTTAAACTGAAAATGCTTGAAATGAATCACAAGAAAGTCTCAGACAACATGTACTGACGCAAAAATCAATTATTACATTGTAAATTTACACCTGAGAAGCAACCTGTCAGTAGCAAAGTAGAGAAAACATCTGCTCAACAAACGGAAGTAGTGGGTTTGGTCTCCAACAGAGGCGATGGATATTTTGGGGAAATTTTTAACTTTTGAAATGAAATTAAACTTGAATTAAAAGTAAATATAACTTAAGTTATCTCGTTGGAGGTAATGGCGCCGACTACTCCAACGAGAACCAAGTAAATTCCGAAAAAAAGACGACAACTGATCTTAAATACGAGTGCGTGAAAGGGAGTTATAACAAGAGTTGCCTCAATCTATTATGTTGATTATGCTAATGAGTAATTATGACTGAGGGATGATAATGGCGATGATGGCAAAGGAACGATAAGACAAACAGTTTTAAAAAGTTTCCTAACAATACAAAACTTAGAAACTGTCTTAAGTAAAACTGACATCTACAAACCTTTTCGTGTGACAGTAATCTATGTGATCTGTGTGATCAGTGTGATCAGTGTCAGACGAAAAGCTTTGTAGATGTCAGTTTTACTTCAGATAAACAGTTTTCTGCTCCATCTGCTGTTGAAAACATGTAAAGTAGTGCTAGCTGTCACATGCTTAGGCTGTGAGTGACTACGCTAGTTTACCACCTAACTTTGTATGTAAGGAGAATATATGGATGGATATTCTGCCGCTATAAAAGCAAGACCATTTATAGGACAAAAGAGCTCTTCGGTTAGATATCATCTATCCATGAAGAGGTTTAGTGTCCATAAAGGCATCTAGAAAAAGAAAATTGGTGTCTTCATATTTGTTATTTATTATATCATGAGTCAATTAGCTAATAGTGACAGGGATGTCAACTTATTTTAAAATGTTCCACTGGGTTGAGCTTGGCGTCAATTGTTAGTCTAGACCATTATCTTAGCACTGTTTAAAATATAAGAGAGAACATGATGATAGTGTGTGAAGTCTATGTATGAACCGGGGAAAGTGAAAGGAAGTGTGATAAATACAGACCATGAAAAAATAATAGAAATGAGACACCATTTGGTGCTTTGGTGGACCTATATGACGAAATGGGATGAATGCTGTGCCAAGTCAGGTTGCAGCCCCTGAACTAAAAGCATATTGGTCTATTTCAGTTCACGTTATGTTGGTTAAATTGAATTTATTGCCATTAACTTTGAACTTGTCAAAACTTGGATACAGCTATGGCATAGTATGGATGAAGACATCAGTTACGGTTCTTTGAGATTTAGAAGTTAAATCAGGAAAGGGGGACCGAGCGTGCATACGTGACTCCCATGAGCTTGTTCGTAGAAATTGAAGTGGGGTGAATAGTGTAACGCCTATTGTCAGATGATAACTGGCACCATGTTTTGCACATATAAGAGACCATCCAAATGGCAAAGTAAAAAAGTCAAAATTGACATCACCTTGGAAAGAAATTGTCAATATGAATACCATCATGGATAGATAGATTTGTAGTGCAATATAAATGTTTGGACAATTGTGGGTACACTTGAACTGACCCAGAATCAGCAGCATATTTAGTTCTATGCTTGTACTTTGAGATAAACATTGTGCTCCACTCTGTTCGTGTCCACTGACAGTTATTACAAGAAACGTAGACTTATTCAGTAGGAAAGCAGTCTTCAAAAATTTGAAGGTATTCTGTCACTAATTGACTAAATGTTTTGTTAATGCAATCATGGCTGAGCTCCAGTAAGGTAGGAAGAAGACCAAACTTGCCCTGAATGTCTTTGTGTGCATCTATGCAATGTTGGAGAGTTGAGGATAATTTGCAAATGATCCCTAGAAATGCCTCATTTAAATAGTTCTTTTAGTAAAAGTGCTGTTTCGACTGATAAACTCTCTTCTTTAAACTGGAGTTTTCTCTTTTGTGGTCCTGTATGAGATGTTTTGTACTTTTTGACTGCAGATTTGAGCTCTTTCTTTATACAAATCAAATTTATACCACTGGCTTTTAAGGAATCCATGGAAATACTTCAAAAATCAAATCACCACATTTAAAGGCACCCCACTCTTATGAAGGGCAAAAGTCGTTGTTTGAAATCCCTCTCATGATTCAAGTCAGACTGTGACTTCAACTTATTTGAGTTACTTCACAAAGCATCCTGCTTTGCGATTGATGTCCTGTGCTTTATTTTGATCATTTGCGATTGATGTCCTGTGCTTTATTTTGATCACTTGCAATTGATGTGCTGTGCTTGCTTTTGATCATTTGCAATTTCTTCCAGTGCTAAATATTCATGAAACAGCATAACGGCGGGATGAATGTCTTATGTTAAGACGAGACGTTATCAAGAAATAAGCCTTTCATGTGATTTTCATGTACGTGCTAAGAACACGTTGACACAGCAATCCAAGCATTAAGGTTTTGCAGAAGATTAAAATATCGAGCTGCATCAAGACGACTTTCTGCTGCACGTTTTTAAAAAAAGTTAGGGAATACCTCAGGAATGTCACATAATGAGCGACACTGCACTTATCGCTTTTGTGAGCCTGGACACCATTCTACTTCCAGCTCATATCCGCTCCATTCTTGTATGACTGGTCATAGCAAATTTGTTTGCTTATGCCATTTTGTTACAAGATGATTTGGAGATTTCCAAACCAGGGATGGTGTGGACTATATAGAGCAACCAGTGTGGCCAGATTGTAGAACATAGCAGATTATTGCTGTAAGATGACCCACATTCATGAGATCCACAGATCCATGAGGTCTACAGCTATAAAGAATTACTTGATAGTTTGACTTCATTAACAACAGGAAACAATACCTTTTGAACCATAAATTCAATCACCTCTTTACAAATAGTTGAATACAGATATGGTGTGCCGATGTACCTTGTTCGTATATTTGTGAAAATTTTCAGCACGAAATGTGCCATAATTGGTTAGCAGTTCAACTATTTAAAGGTAATTGCCATGGCTCGATGCCCCAATCAGTTCATCTTTACCATGAAATGCAAGACCACGAACACCCAGAAATTGTGCCGAAAATGCGGTCAATTATCCAAAAACCTATTTCCAATACATTTGAGTATGCAAGATATTTTTTTTTTCACAAAAGGATCACAAGAATACAAAGGTAAGTAGAAGATCACGTCAACAAGACAGTAGTTATAGTCAACCTAATATGTCAACGATCAATTTATCATTTTGCATAATTACCAAAATAAAAGCGATATTTATTCAACTGATTATTGGAAGTTCGTCAGTAAATTGTGAAGGACAGTGAAGGAAACAAGCGACCACAACCAGACAACTAGCTCTAACTGGCTGACAGGCATTCGACCACAGAAAAGGGATTAGGACCACAATCCTTATTCTCTGATTAGACATGAGGCATCGCAATAGCAAAGTTTGTCAACAACTATCACATTCAATTGCAGTTTCCAGGTTTAACAATTCCATGGTGCCCTTTTCTCACTGTGGGCCTGAAGAGCAATTTTAAAATAAATCGGACAGACAAAACCCGAAACCATAGTTCTCTTACAACGGGATATTTTCTACAAAAGGGGCACTTTGTCTTTGTAAAAGACGGACTTATATCTTTTTAGAACAAGTGGGGGACGGCGCCCCTAGGCCCTCCGGCTCCTACACTTAGACAGTCACGACAGATTGAAATGAGTAAGTACAATATCCCATCCACATCGCTGTAGACAGACTCTCCCAATTCTCTACAGTCTGATTGGCGGTTCTAGGAATAAAACTTTTAAACAAACAATCAATGTACTTGGGGGCCACTAAACGTTGGCGGCCCTTTTTTTCAGCCCAGTCCGCCCCTCCCTCTAATCCGTCACTACATCTAAAGAAAGTTTATTAATGACTGCAATGTAAGTAGGAATGATGATTTAATTATTAAACGAGAAATTTGAAAGGTGTATATCGGTAATTATGGAATCGTATGAAAAAGGCAAACAAAAATGGAAGACTTGGTAATATCTTCATTTGAACGGACAAACATTACAAGTTTGTACTTACGCAAAGTATTTTTTGTCTTAAGACAATGAATGAGTGAGAATTGTTTCTGTTAAGCACAAGATAATTCGAAGAAAAAGTGGGGAAGGGACAGAAAGACAGAAAGTAAATTCGGCATCTAGCTTGGTGAATAAAAGATAGATAGACGTCCTTTCGGAAAATATCAATAATCTGTCCGATTATCAACACAGAGAAGAGAGAATTTTTCCTCCTGCCACAACCTCCCTCCCCCCATTTACTCCCTTTCTCTCCCTCTGTCATTTTCTCTCTCCTTCCTCTCTTTTTCTTCCTCATTGTGTCTTCCTCTCATTTGGAAGAGTCCTATTTCCTATGCAAAATTCCACATGTAAACAATGGCCAACAGAATTGTCAGGGCGGAAATTAAAGGCGTGGGTTTACCAGAGAAGACAGGTTGTTTGTGTATGAATTATATTTGTAATCTTTCGATGGGTGGGAAGTAGTGTAATTATATGAATTCAACAAATATATTTACATGATAACTGATGATAAAGGGAGCGACTTGGAATCCGATTGCTAGGTTAGTATCACAAAACATTTGTAAAGTCTATATTTCTGTTTATGAGAGTTTGCTGATTAGATGTTATGGAGGTGATTGCCTGCAGCGAAAAAACAATATTATTGGTTTATGACCACACCCACTTAGCGCAATTTCATGAGAGTAGCCTACAACGCTATACAAAGAAGCACAGCTACATTTTAAAGAAAGATAAGTGTAGACAATGAATTTATATAACCTGCATTGATTGATTAATCTGTCAGTCCTCACTTGTAGACTTGATTAGCAGAAAGAGAATGTAATTTTTCTTGTTTACCATTACACTTAAGATTCTGCAACGGCCGGGTGAGCGAGATGGTTTCAGGCGCATGATTGCCAACATCAGTCTGTGATTGCCAACATAAGTCTGTGATTGCCAACATAAGTCTGCGATTGCCAACATCAGTCTGTGATTGCCAACATCAGTCTGTGATTGCTAACATCAGTCTGTGATTGCCAACATCAGTCTGTGATTGCCAACATCAGTCTGTGATTGCCAACATCAGTCTGTGATTGCCAACATCAAGAAGAAGAAGTCTGGAAAAATCCGATTCAATCCATGGGTTAACCAAATAATCAAGCATTTTTTAAAAGTCCTTTTTTCTAATTTCGACGCTCTAATTAATATTCTCTTGGCTATTACACAAAGATGGACACGACGGTCGACGATTGATGTGGTGGGAATGAATAAAGAATGGTAAATGAAATTTCCAAGAAAGAACTTTATTCCAACCATAATTTGCAAGGACGCAAATTGAATGCCAGTAATATGCGGGTGATTTTCGGTAACTATTGGGAGGTAAGAGATGCTTCTATGTCATACCAAAACCATCAAAATCAGCACAGAATTGAGACTTGCATATTTCTATCCCTGTTTCAGAATTTTTGCAGGAATACACTGAAACACAGAGGCGGCCAGTCCTACCACGATAACGAGAACTATATAACTGTGAATTTCGTCAGCTAGTTTTTGGTGGAAAATTCTGATTCATGCAACCAGTAATATTATTGAACAGTCTTTTGTGGTACAAAGCTTGAAAATCGCCTTAAAAATTTGCGACATCGCGCTGAAAACATACTTAAAAGCTTTTTTCGTCTGACGCTTTTCAGGGAATGACACTTGCTAACATGTCCGTCACTAGAGTGAGACCTTATGAGTGGAAAATTGGGGATGAATGACTAATAGTCTTTCCACTTTGAGTTGTTTAGCATAGTAAAGAAGGCGTCAGATTGCGAGACCTGGGTTCGAATCTCGGGTAGTCACAACAATGGCTTTACTTCTTCTCTTCAAACACGAGAATCCTGCCTACTTCTAAAAGGAACTAGCACAAATGGCGATAATAGGATACTGCGTTTTAGTTAAAAAGACACATGTTATACATGCCAATAGTCTGACACGCAATAACATGAGTAGACAATCGGAGTTGATAACTAACAGTGTGTAGCCCAAAGTGGTTAGGAATTACATTTGTAGTTGTATAACCCGGGTTGAAATCTTGGTTAGTCACAATCCTTACTTCACTTCTACTCAATGTTTGCAGGAAGCTGCCTTATAGAAGTAAACAATTCATAACAATGTCGTGCCGTTGGGCTTTCAAATAACAAAATTTGAAATGCGTAGTTGTACCGTCCTTTGACTTATAGAATAGCGATTTGGCTCTTAAGAGCTTTGATTGACGTCAAAAAAGTGCCGGAAAGTTTAAACGTATAAAAAAATAAGAGCACGCTTCGGGTGATTAAAGATTCAACGAGTCCCTATGGTATAAATACCCGAGTTCATTGCAGTAATGACTACCATCCAGTGCTGGTTAATTGTAAGCATCTATTGAATACTTGTTTGCTGTTTTATTGTCGCTGGGTGATCAAGAAAACAATAATTAGATCATACAAGAAATCTCTTGAAACGATGTTGAAAAATCAAATCCGATTATCACCATCAAATGAAGAATAACATTGGACATTTTATTATTCAAAGTGCATAATAGTTATGGTTAAAGCTTTCAATCTTTTTTGCCGTAAAGCACACATAGTGGTTCTTTTTTAATGTAATTTCACCAAGATTACACTGACGCTCAAGAATAGAAAATAGCATCCGAGAAGATTCCAAGCTCAGAGATAACATTGTCTTTAAAAATAAGCTACCTGGTCAATGTATTACAGGGGCCGTGGAGCTACGGCAGTGCTGTAAGTGCGCGTTACCTGCGAAAACACAAGCTGGAGAGCTAAACACCACACTTATGGAAAATCTTCTGATATCCGGTGTATATTTCAATTTCAGAACATTATGTTTAAAACATTATGAAATATCTTTGATAAAGAAATTTGGTTGCTCGATATGTAAAGGGACACGTCTCATTAGATCCGTCTCTCGTCGGGCCCAGCATTCTCTCGGTGCTGAAATGCAATGGTTTCAGTCCACATCACACACTGATCCTGATTTTTCTTGAAAAGATAGATTGTCTTCTCTCGTTTTCTAATATATCGTGTTAATACGTCTCATTTTAAAATCGTGTTTGCCCACTCATATGAATGAGTTGAAACACTCAAACACGCTCTTTTATATAGAGCAAGGCTAACGCTTATGCATATAAGGCCTGGAATAGTCTGGGTCCTACCTTTGAAATCATCAAATCAAAGTCTATTGCACTTATTTGTACATTTGCGTATTTAAGAATCTACAGCCTGAATAGTACATTTGAAAATCTGCAGCCTGAATAGCGTATCTGAAAATCTACAGTCTGAATAGCATACTTCTAAGATTGATCTGGCTGGGTAACATCACTGATTAGACAAAAATAAGTACTGTGGAATACATAAGCAAGGCTCAAGACAGAGGATTATGGCATCGTCGTATGACCAAGTTGGCTGAAGCTACTGTCCGGAACTAAAACTTATGCCGATAAGATAGTTACCTTAACATGAATGGATGTCACACTATGAGTCACTCAACCCCACTTGGCCAGTCATGTTATCGGTCGGTCTGTTTATTGGCGTTTTAGGTTACAAGCGACATGTGTTTTCTGTTTACAAATAACCCTTTTACTAGCCTTTGAACTAGTTTCATATAGATATAGACAGGGTGGTCTTGTGCAATAACACTGAATTAATGAATTGCTCAGTTCAGTTTCGGTTAGATTGGACGTTGTGTGACCAAGGTTCGATTCTTAGGTGATCAGTACCATAACTTTGTTCATTACACAGGAAAAATCCTACCTACTGCTACTACAATCCTACTTCAATCTGGAACTAACTAACAGCTAAATCGATACGTTGTAAACACAGATCACATGCCCCTTGTCAGTGCGCACGTCACAGACACACCCAATAACATGATGGACAATCGAGGTTGAATAATGTTGACCTTTCTCATTAAGCTCCGTTAAGAAGTGGATCAAAATTTTCCATCATGTAATTCAAGTTTGGAGCTTAAATGATCACAATTACTGGCTAACTGCTGTCCAAAGTATACACATTTTAATTTATAAGAAACCTGTACCAACACTTGCTACTTAGTTTTTTTAACTCTGCATAAAAATTTTGGTGTTTTAGTGCTAAAAGTTTTTAAAATTGGTTTCGTATTTGTGGGTCCAAAAGCTACCTTATTGCTTTGAAGTTGAGCGTTTTTGATGGATATAAACCAGATTGACACAAAAAATCTATGCATATCAACGTCAAAAACTCAATATTTGGGAGACAAACATGAACAAGATTTAAATAATTAAATCCAACTGCCCACAAAGGACATAGCTGAATTATTTATAGCAAAATCATGTCTACCTCATCAATATCGTTAAGCCTTATATAGTATTCGCTCTTTTTCTCTCTCGACATTCACAAACGGTATTCCATCAACAAACCGAAGTCAACAGACTGCTTTCTAAGAATTGAATTTCTAAAGTTCCTTGAGTCTAGTAGTAGAGTTCCTTTAAGTTTTGGGCATCGTAGTAATAGTTTTCTTATAAACTAGAAGTAACGAACAATCTTTTTGTGCTACAAAACTTGAAAATCGGCTTGAAAATTTGCGACATTGCGCTAAAATCATACTTAAAAGCTTTTGTCGTCTGACACTTTTCAGAGTATGAAACGTCAGAAAGGAAAGTATATGTATAAGGAAGCTATTTGTACGAAAATGTAGCTAAAGTAGCCAATCCTAGGCAAGAAAGGAAGCAAAGAAAGAGAAAATGAAGAAACAAAACATTATTGGAAGAGTCCAAGTGAAAAAACGAACTCTTTTGCCTACGGAGTACTGGTTTTCTTCTTTTAATGTAGACAGACTCCAATACACTTAGATGAAAGGACGATTTAGCTGTGCTAATTATCCAAAAATTCTCGCCCTTATACATTTCGATGCATTCTCAATTTTCTAGTAAACGTCGACCTACGGCAGAATCGCGTGATTTGGCAGTCATTTTTGCTTCGCAAGCGCGAGATGGCTGTTCTCTAGAAGAAATTGATGCTTGGCGTACAGTGGCTGGAACATGTTGTTTGACCCTGTCACCCAATAACCGAAATAAACGCATATCGACCAGAATGACTAAGCTAAGAATAATATATGCCTTTGAGCAGCTCCTGTCCCTTTTTCAAACTAATATACTTGAAACAGTGACTCAAATAAGTTTCAGCTGTTATGAATTAGAAGTTTTAAAAACATTTAAAAAACGTTTATAAATAGCTTACTTTGAAATGCAATGTTCGTAACTGGCTACCACTTCAAGCTTTCAAGAACTGCGTAACACGTCTATCAGATATCAATGCTTAAGTACGTTATAATCTATGGAATTTGTCTTGCGAGATAACAGGTCCGTTATAAATGAAAGTGCTTAGTACAAGGATTATTTATATACAGGTTTGATAAATTTTCGTGCCGGGACCGGCCACTTCGGTTCATTATAGCTAAAAGTACGTAAGAACTGTGTACGTTATAACCGGCGTATTTCTACAGGGGTTTGATAAATGTTTTGACATGTCTGGTTACTTCCGTTCATTATATCCAAATGTCGGTCATAGCCGGTTGGCAATAACCGGCGTATTTCTATATGAGTTTGATAACCGGCGTATTTCTATATGAGTTTGATAAATGTTTTACTGCGAGTGGCCATTTCCGTTGATTATATCGGAAGGTACGTAAGAGCCGAGTACGTTATAACCGGCGTATTTCCGTAAGCGTTTGTTAAATGTTTTGCCGTGTGTGGC
>JANTCA010002201.1:0-11502 GCA_024741275.1 Chironex yamaguchii | reverse complement strand
AAATTGACCACTATGCTTCTCAAACAAGTCTGTATTGACAACATCCATTTGAGCTCTCTTGATCCATAAGTTGGCAGTGGTCTCGAGACTTTCAGATGAAATCCAATCAAAGTGAAGTCAACAATTTGTACTATATTCCAATTCATATGCCTTTTCTCAACTTGTAGCATCCACCACCTCTGTACTGAACGATAGGTCTCTGAAATCTTTAGGAAGAAGCTGGTTTTCCTTGTCTGTTTACTTGCTGTCCAGATTCTTTCACAACTAAACAATCTATCTACAACTGCAATATGATCCGCAGATCAATTCCATTACAAGTAATGCAAATATCTCCACTTCTTACGGTACTCACTGATCGCCATGCTAGATCCCATCAAATTAAGGAAGAAATAAGTCTTGAACATCCAATAGATGTGATATAACTTCTCGAGTCCCACAGCAGATGCTACTTTGTCGCAAATATGATGATCCTTACGACAATAATCTTAAGTGATAGCAGAAAAACTCACGATCCGATTGTGTATTCAATCAACCACCAATCTCCTTGATCACAACTACTCCTTTACATCTACATATACTCCTTAAATACTTATTCCTACAAGCTATTTTTACGTCAAAACGGGTCTTGCAAAGTAATATTGAATAATTTGTGACATACAAGAATTTTCTCTTATGAAATGAATCTTTATTGACGTCACATCATTTCTTAATCTAGGGTTGCAGTGTCTTACGTCAAATAAATTTTCTCACATTTCAGACACTGTTGAAATGTTTGGGATGTCCCCCACACCAGCAAGGCTAGTAGTCTGTGTAAACACCACAAATATTATGCCATTGAAGTCCATGTTCCTCAAAAACGTTTGGTATAGTATCAAACACATCCTGTCCTTTCGTAGATCTTGCATGTGGAACAACAAGAACTCCTCCTTCAGATCCAATTCCTTAACATAATGGACAAATACCATTAATCTGGAAGAAGACGAAACATTTTTCCGCCCATCTAGTCGTATGACAAATAGTGTTGAAGTTTTGAGTTCGTCCATTATTTTCGTCATTTATGTCAGACGACATGTAACTAATACAACATTCCACTGTATTCAGCATATTGTTTGACAATGTAATGGCATTTAATTTCTTGGAGCTTTTTTCGTGCAGCATTAACTAGGTTATTATGTGCATACCAGAATTAATTGTTCTCTAAGCATACAAAGCTTTCTGTGATGTGCAATTTCAAGTGAAATGGGAATGATGCTTCTAATGCCACTGCATTCTGTTGATGTGAACCCTAACAATCCAGGTGTCTTTGTGGTTTGAATGTTGAGAAACCGCTTTTGCCTTAGTTTTTGGGCTTCATTGATTCAGCACTAAGAACTTTCATGCAGCTCACTCACTGTGGATTAACATACCTTTCTAAACAATACTCTTAAGTCCAAAATTGATATAGCTCTCTCAAAACTGGTGTTGCTTTAGTAGAACTGGCCATGATTCATGTGTACACAGCACCTTGCATAAATATAGAATGAACCATACTGCAATAATGCAATGTTCCTGCAGGATCCACATGATTTCCTAGACTTCCCACTGTGCGCTAACAGTGCAAATCTTTCAGTTGACGCCAAGGAATTTGCCACAAAGTAGACTTTTTCCACAAGCCCGTGCCTGAGCCGCTATCACTGTGCAACTGGGCATTGTCTCAGGCACGGATACTGAAGAACAGGTCTGAAATTGCACACTTTACGCTCATAGGACATCATTTTTTCAAGAGCTTTTCCATGCATTTCATTCCGCAAATGTCAAAGTACCCCCAGGAGTTAATTACCTCCGGCCTGGGAACCCGGGATCTAAAGAAACTAGTAACAAATCAACAAAGTAATTAAAAGTACATCAAAAGTAATTATACAATTGTGAATCTTTTATCTGCTCACAACATTTGTTATTATCACATGATTTGTACTATGTGCTAATCTACTTGCAGTCTTCCTGCTATCTGTTATTTCAAAACTCGGGCTTTAGTAAGGCAAGACTCGAACCCTATGTATGGCAGAATAGCTTCTTTAAAAAAATTACAAAAGGTATTTCTAGGCACCAAATTGGCGTAAAATTACACATCACCGACAATAGTTTTTCTCGCTCACTGTTATAGGAAAGATTGATTTGTTTCGTATTAGTGATTCTATGGTAATTAGCTTCGGTCCTGAATCAAAGGAAATGAGCATTTCAGCCTTACGAATATTTATTCTGTTGTATCTTTGACTCGAGGTCAGCAACCAGGAATTCCAAAGTAATAAATAAAAATCCCTTTGATAATACCTTCTCAAGAATCAACCTTATTTACAAAGCAGTAAACTACTGAAGACTGATTTTGCTACTGAAATCAGGCCTTTTTATATTTCATATAGTAACGTCTAGAAAGTTATTTCCCTAAAAATAGTTCAGTGACACAGTCATTTCCTGATAGAAAATTCCAGTACGTTCTGAAAGGGCACTGACACAGATAGTGTTATATATTTTCACAAGATACCCCTTCTTGGGGCAGGGTACACGGGGTAAGCCCCACACCAAGTTCCAAAGATTGTCTCCAAAATGATCAAATTTATATAGGCTCAGAGACTCTGATTATCCAACAAAACTTTAACAATATGCATAACATGAAATCGAACAAAATTGTATAAAAGTTTCTCTAGGAGGATCATATATCCGTAAAGTCCGTGTACACTTAGGCTCTTAGGCTCAACACAACACAAAAAAACAAAGAAAAACCCTCATAAGCAAAAACGCAAGCATGTCATATCAGTATTGTCCCTTGCTAAAAGTCTATCAACAAATTGTAAGTCGGTTGATAGAAGCCGGGGGTTAAGTACCATTGCTAGTAAGTTTCTTCACAGATAGCCAATATCAGTCACACATTTCTCGGTCTGGTAAGCCAATATATCCCGACAGTGAGAGCAAGGCATCTGATAATTCAGTCAGAAGCTGTTAAAATGATTGCCACAACATATTCACTCCAAGTTGTACTAGAGGACTACGTCTTTAGCACTTGACTCTCTTTGCTGCAATTCAACTAATCATTAAAGTATTAAACAAATATAGTTTTAAGAAGTAGCTTGATGTTTTCTCATGGTAAATCATGGTCATGATCTCTCATTCAAGGAGACACTTTTCTGTCCAATTTGCTGTTTCACAAATAGGTCTTCTATGATTTGCAGTAATAGACAACTTAGTTGTGTCAATGAAAGACTTTTCAAGAAGGGAAACTGAGTTCATACCTATACAATTTTGACTGCTAGGCTTTCTCAAGCCCCACTTAAGACTGACAAATTTGCGAACTGTCCATCACGAATGGCTGCACTTAATAACGACATTTCAGTGTTTCTCTAATGCAGGAAATGCCGTTTAATATAAAACTTACTGAAGCGGAAGAGATGAGCAGAAAATGAATACTTCACCGGCATTTGATTTATTTATTTATTTATTTATTTATTTGCCTATTCAAAGAAAGCAGTGTTAGCAGTATTCATGAAAACTTAAAAATCACCCCTTTCGCTGCTTTAAATGCAAGAATTATCTCTTTTAAAACGTTTTAGTTTTTGCCAACTCAGTTGAAGCTGTGGATGAAAGTCTTAAATCGATTTTTTTCTAATCCATTATCCTGTTTTATTTTCAGACAATTTTTTTTGTAATTCTAAAGTATTTTGCTTTCAAAATAAATTTGTTTACTAGTATGCAATGACATTACTTTGATTAGAAGCTCCTCCTATGTCTGTTCTACAAATTATATAACAGGTAATTCAAGGTGTCTCTCTTATTTATGATCCGAAATCTCGGTATAAGAAAGGTTAATCTGCCTGTTGTCTGTTTGTGTGATAATTTCATGGGCGGTTTATTCGTTTCTGACCCAAAAGGTTAATTTACGTGGAAAATGTGAGGCAATTAAGTTATTGAAGTGTCACGTCATACCTTTATATCTCTTGACAACAGAGGGTATCTATAACCTCTTTTCTCGTGGTATTTTTCAGGAGAGCAGGACCATCATTGCCGGGCGGCCGGTGGGCTGAATTTCCCAGTAATTGTCGACTGACCTGTCTTGTTTGATAATTTAATTTATTTCTGTATTCCATTAGTTTCAGAGTTCAAAGTAAACCCTAAGATAGATATAACTTTGTACTAAACTTTATTTTATCCATTTACTGTATTTTGTTGTTCGTAAGTTTATTTTTCGTTTTATGCTATAAATGCTTAAACCATAGTTCGGACAAACCATGTTTGCCATCAAAGTGATTATCATTGCTCATACCCTTATAGCATTAGATCAGATTAAAAAAACAGAGGCATACTTTTCTTGCTGCCATTTTACTTTTTGGTACACGGAGTGATGCGAAATTAAACATTAAAATACATACTGCAGTTTGTCATTTTGTAGTTATTGAACAAGAGAAGGGTGCTACGTTAGGGTGTTTTGAAGCTTACCTCTTGACTATACCCAGTTTCAACTATGCGTGAGAGAGAAAGAGAGAATGAAAGAAAGAGAGAAAGAGAAAGAGGGGGGAGGGGGGAGAGGGAGAGAGAAATGGAGAGGAACTAAAATGTTGGGCACCTCAGTCATGCTAATCGAAAGTTGAAAGTGGAAACATTGCTAAAAATACAAATTTCGATTAGTCAATCAATCAGTCGACTAATCAAGGAGTTAAGTAAGCACGAGAATAAACTAAGTAACTAGGCAGCTAGGAGACCAGAAAAAACGCTAGCCCGTAGCTAAGCCGGATTGACTTGAAGAGAAAATTATCATTCTTATCATTCAAGACACATTGATTATTTATGATAGTAGGCAACAAGCTGAGTGTAATCGCCATCAAAGGACACTGACTGATTCAAAAGTTTGAGAAAACACAAGAACATTTGCTAGAATTAATATACCTTCTTTGCCCTTTGATTTCTAAGCTGTCCTAACGCATATTTGTTACTAACAAGTATCTAGTGTATGCTAATAATATAAATTTGAAGCAATAAAAGTGACCGAATACTTCGAAACGTAAACCTTGCCATCTGATTATAATGTCGTTTCTTCAGTGTCTCCTTCATAATATAAAATTAGGGAATTTCACCAAGAAAGATCCTCGTTATCAGCAAAGGGACCATTTTATAACCGTTGTGTTATGTATCGGTCTACTAGTGTTTTAAGCACATGTCTCTACTTAATAAGTATGCACTGACCGTTCCATAAAGCCTACAGTGAAACTAGTAAAGTTTTTGAAACTATCCGAAGTTTTAATCCTTACTTATTTATAGAAATTTGGTTTCAGACGGGCTTTTTTCCCGCGTATTCTGACTTAAAGACGTCAAGCTGGAGGTTACTTCCATATTGCATAAGAAGACCATTAAGTGTCCTTGGTTTGAATAGGAAATGGTTCTAAAGAGTTTGGTTATTAAGTAAGGGAATATTCCTCGAAGCGCCACAATTAATTCGTTAGAAGTAACTGGCAGACGAATGGCGCCTTATAAGAATCATTTTTCAACCTATCCTGAAAAAAATTCTAATGAAAATTACAAAGGAAATCTGTAAAAAATAGGTTGTTGTGAATAAATATAGTTCAGAAATCCCAATATTGTAATAGTAAAATTAACTTCCATGATCTATTAAGGTATTCTAATATGATGTCTTAGATATGGCAATTAGGTTAAGGATGATGTGATCAGGTTAGAGGGAAAGATAGTTTTAAATAGGGAAATGAATTACACGTCTTATCACTCTACCTCTATTTTGGAGAACGAAATAGTCCGTCTCAGAAGTTTTAAACTACAAGGTCTAAGGTATGTTAAGACTTGTAAATTTTGTTTTTAAATCTCCTAAGCTTATATATCAGAAGGCCCCCTTGTTTCCGTAAAAGTTTCTTACTAAAAGCCATCCTATTTCACATGAAGAATCTTGACTGATATTTAGTTCGCCCCAAGAGCTCAAATGCGACAAACAGAGCAGAAGAACCTAATTGAAAACAGAAGCTTCATAGATTAAAATGCAGGCAATTGATAAGCTCAATCATCTCATCAAAGTAATTCTGTGTATTGTAGATAGACAGCATATAGTCGCAAAGCATCTGCGTGTCTTGTAAACGGAAATAGTTTAATGTTTCTTTGCCAACGGGATGCGGAGTTATAATCTACAGAAATCATTACCTTGATGGCTAATCGTACTTAGCTTATTTTCAGGGTATCCGAATTTTTGACCGCATTTAAATCACTTTTTCTCGAGGCAAATGTCTTAGGTAACCATGATGACGAAGATTTAATAGGTTCTTTGATAATCATGGACAAAGGCTGAAAGCTTCTTGACGAAATAAAATTTTGAAACTTTAGCCAAAGGTATTATTTTAGAACAAGTCTTTTCAACAAGGAGAAGCAGGTAAGCCTACTTTTTTACGCTCTTGAATTACCCCAATATTCAAAGTACACTTTGTCACTAATTCAACACCCTGACAAGTAGTACTTACGACTTGGTCGATTTTATATTTCTTAGCGCCTTTAGTTATGTAGTCATATTTAGTTCCTTATTTTTACAGTCTGGACTAAATAATGTAAATGACATCAGTTGTATGCTTTTAATGAGCTACGTTTCGAGAGACACTTCTCCCATCACCAGGCTTTTTTCTAGGCCAATACAAATGATCTGGTACAACTATTTTATTCTTCCTCGCTGCGGACGTCCGTGGTGACTTGGATCAAGATGTCCAGAAGGTTGGCGCCTTAGCTGTGTTGTGTTTGTTGTGTTTCCTTTGCTAGCGCTGGAAGCCATATTTCTGGAAGACTGTAAGATATGCTGTTGATGTGATTGCTGTGTTGTAGGGAGTAGATGGTTTCTTTGATTTTCTTGTTGTTGTGTTGGTCTCCTTGTCTATAATTTTCTTGTTATCCCAGTCAAAAGTATTGTTATGGGATCAACAGTGGTCATCTATTTCATACTGTTTGGTGTCACCATTCTGAACAGCTCTCTTGTGCTCATTTTCTCTTCACCTCAAGGAACGCTTGGACTCACCAATGTAGATAGCATGATAGTCCTTACAATCTAGTTTGTATACAATGTTGTTGCTTTCTGTCTTGTTTGATAATTTAATTTATTTCAAGTAGCTGATCTCCTGAGTCACATCATTGCAGTAACACATTTGACTTTGCTGACTTTGTCAAACGACAACATGTGAAAACAGATAAAATCATTGTCTCCTTTGATGTTACGTCCTCTACACAAGCATATCAATCAATGATGCTGTAAACATTGTTGAAGACCTACTTCGTCACGATGACTCTTTACCACCAGGAGCTACACTGAAGCCCTCAGATATCCTGGACCTATTGAAAGTACTCCTTACCACCACATGTTTCCTGTTTAACGATGACATATACAATCAAACAAACGGTGTACCAGTGGGTGCTCCTACATCCTCTGTGATTGCTTAAATATTCGTGCTAGACTTTGAAACCACAGCACTGTCAACCGCTGATCAAGCACAATCTGTTTGGGGAAGGTATGTGGATGATGTCTTTGCAATCATCAAGAAAGATCATCTACATAGGTTCTGTGGACATATCAACAACCTGCATCCAAATATCAAAGTCACTATTGACACAGAGGAGGAAAAGCCAATACCCTTCTTTGATGCCCTAGTCAAAAGGCAACCAGATTGCAGCATTTCTGTCACCATCTACAGAAAGCCAACTCATCCTGACCAGTATATGAACAATGAATCACATCATCCAGGTCAACCTGAAACAGTGTTATTACAAACCATTTTAGAAGTGCAAGAAGTCTCATATCCAATTTAGATGACCTTATAAAAGAAGAAAGACACACACAGAAGGTTCTCCTACCAATCAAAAGATGTCCAGGTAGCTTTGAAAACGACATCCAGGCCCAATCATGCTGCTGAACCAGACGCAGAACCTCTGAAACAATTATGCCTTCCCTGTGTGAAGAACACAAGTGAACAGCTAAGAAGGACCCTCAGACAGCGCAACATCCAGTGCTCCTTCTTCACAATGTCCACTCTAAGGAAGATGCTGTCAAAACCAAAGGATCCAGTCCCTCTAGAAGAAAGCAACAACATTGTATACAAACTAGATTGTAAGGACTATCATGCTACCTACATTGGCGAGTCCAAGCGTGTCACCAATTTGCAGCAGGTACTGCGATCACTTCCTTCTAAAAATGAGACTAGCCAACAGGAAAATAGAGAGTTAAGGAAGTCAATAAGCGGAAAGGTCTTTGTACAATGTGAGTGGCATAAGTCATGTGCAGGTGAAAAAATTAAATTGATACTTGAAGATAATTGGACTATTATACCACGTTTCTCTACAATAAAATGCGGTAGACTAAGCCGATGATAATGATCAGGGATTTGCATCAACGGAATTATTACAACTCCAATTCTTATGTTTAAGAGAAGGTAATTTAACACAGTAATTGTCAGTTGTTGCCTTGACAGTATGTCAAGTTGCTAGCGGGCACCGCGTTGTGTTTCTCGTTTCATTGAATGTATTCTTTGAGACTTTTATTGCATGCCATCGCCTGTGTGGATCATTCGATAAACCACGTTCTGTGTAGTTCACTCGTTGTACTCCAGCTCATCTGATAGTAATTGATAAAGTGATGCATACGGTATAAAATGTAAACCATTTTCTACTTTACTGCCCTTTTGGAGATAAAAACAAATCTATATGTGAATTTTCGATTGACATGAAAATCTGTAAACTAATGAATGCATAACTGCGGTACTTTGTTGTGACATATTCTGTGGTGATAACCCAAGAAACCCAAAACACCAGCACTGTTTAGTGCAACAGACAATCATAGCGGTAATTTTAGCCCAAAAAATCCTTCGAAGTATTAAAACTAACACTGTTCTATATTAAATGGAAAGGAGTTATTTGATAAACGCCATCGAGATATAAACTCGTTCTCCAAAAGCTTTGGAGAATGGGTGATAACGGCTTAACATATTTTTACAGTATTAAACAGTGTCGTTGCGGACAAATAGTGTATCTACACCTTGACTCCCAGCCCAAGATAAGCTTCCAACGTTAGTGAAATGAGACCTTTGAGATTGCATATTTTCATGAAAAAGCAAATATCTTTCTAGAAGATTCCACAAAGACAGAATCTACTGATACTTGTACACAACCACCAGTTTTGGTAGAAGATGTTCACACAATACTTAATGCTGTATATCTGCTGCGGATGCAGAAGCCTAGCTTTCAAAAAATCTGTAATGAAGAATCACAATTAGATACGTAAATTATTATACATAAATGAAAATGATCTCAAATCATCTTTGAAAAGAGTTGTCTACTGTCAACAAAATTGAATATAATCTTGAAATAGTACTGTTATTATAAAACTCATAATTCATCATTGCTGCAAAATCTTGAAACAGTAAACAAGCCAGGCATAAATGCAGTTCTATGATTCAGCCATTGCTAGATTTCGGAACTTTAAGGATTTTTAGCTATTATCCCATATCATTATTTCGCTATTCCGTTATTCATCATCATCCAATACATAAGTAACCTCTAACTTACAAAAAAATCAAAAATTATAAAAGCAAACACAATATAGATCACATGAGATACTGGAGCTTATATGTAGATAGAAGTAAATATTACCTCATTCATACGAATACTTTATAACGTGTTATGTAACTCAGCTGATATATACCTACCTATACCCTATAATATGTATCCAATTTTATTTTAAAGGTATACGGATAAGTCAATCCTAATTCATAATCAACTAAAGTTGCAATATTTACAAACACAGGTAGAAAAAACTGATTATACTTCGACTAAGTTGAAAAAGGAATCAAGTAGTAGTACTTCTTGTGCCTTGACAACTTGCATGGACATCGGTAGGAAATCCGGTCAATTTTAGCGCCCAGGACTTGGTAGTGAGTACGTTTGCTTTGTTAAGCCATACATCTTCTAGTTGATATTCAGCAGGAATCAATCCACCACGAAATTGACAAGGGAGCAAAATATATTTGTAAAGGTAATTGTTATCAGGCGCTACCGTACAGTATATCAATTAAGTACTTTTAATTTTGGAAAGAAGTCAAAATATATTTTAGAGATATTGCAAGGAAAAGCTTTAAATAGTGCTTTGTTAATTATGAAGTCATTCGGCTTGTATGGTCAAAGGTTGCACAAAATCAAAATAATCAAATAACTATCTGATAAATTTATTTTAAAATTCAACCTATCTGCAAAGTTTTTCGCCTGACTCTGATCACCTTGATCAAAAGAAAATTGGCGAAGAGCCAAGGACTAGCTAAACAGTTGTAAGTTCATGCTCCTTAACGTATATCGTCTATAAAACACTAAGATGAAAAGACGTGGACCTATCTTTTGCAACAACTGCCATCACTGTATCCAAAACACGGGATGGGCTATTTAGCAGATGCTGCCCTGTAACAGAGGTTAATTGCTTATGTGATGGGTAGGACCTACAAGATCGTAAAGGTGGCTCTCGCATGCTGGCAGAACTTTTGCAAATGTCGGTTGGTGTATATTGCTTAATCAAATACATTCACCTTTGGGACGTACGGCCTACGTACCTCTTATTGGCATGGAAATTTGATGGTGACGATGACGATGGGGATGACTATGATGGTGATGACGACGAATGTGGCCACGACGATGGTGGTGACGACAATGGTGACGACGAGGCTGACGGCGATGGTGATGATGATGGTAATATCGATAGTAATGACAATGATAATAATGATGATAATAATTATGATAATAATTATGATAATAATAATAGTAATAATAATAGTAATAAAAATAATATAAATAATTATAATTGCAATATCAAATACATTCACCTTTGGGACGCACGGCCTACGTAGCTGGCTTCTTATCGGCATGGAAATTTGGAAAGTAATATACATTTGTTTGGACTAGCAAAGTCTTCCGATGGACTCCCTTATTTGGCATTCGACGCGCAAGGAAACATTGCTAATCCAGGAATGTTTAAGGTACACAGGGCATTTCGTTGGACCAAACATGGACTCGGAGTCAAAGTAAGCCTTTATGAAATGAACGGGGAAATTACATTTCAATGGTAGCTGTGTTCTAAAAGGATGGTTGCGGTACTTAGATTTAAGCCCTAATTTTGACTGAGTGTAAGAGATGCGGTCCTATGAACCACCGTTATAATCAAGATGATCTTCCGAAGTTTTGGGATAGATATATTTGAGCGAACATATAGACAGGTAAAAGAAGGCTTTGTAGTTGCTTTTGTTGAGAGAAGTGATACAGTTCTCTAATACAGTTATTTCATAATCGCCTTGAAAATTTGCGACATTGCGCTAAAATCATACTTAAAAGCTTTTTTCGTCTGACACTCCTGAGAGTACGAAACGTCAGAAAGGAAAGTATATGCATATGGCAACCTATTTATACAAAACATGTAGCAAAACTAGCCAATCATAAACAAGAAAGGAAAAAAAGAAAGAGAAA
>JANTCA010002200.1:0-11503 GCA_024741275.1 Chironex yamaguchii | reverse complement strand
ATAGAAAGTATTGTGTGGTTAAAACTGAAAATAGGTTGCTAGGATAAGTTACAGAATGTCATTTTTAAGGAAGATCTTGAATTTCGTATTTGAGTATTCCGGTTGCAACGTGATGAGACGCTAGAAAGGTCATGATTAGTTAACGTTAGTTTTTCGTGTTTGTATATAAATTTAAGACAGTTCACGAAAGACTGACTGCACAACCCCAGATGCTCCAGTGAAACTTACTTGGTAGGGTCATTTATTGTAGTCATTTGTAAAAGTCATTCCAGGCTACATTCTCTTTCTCGTGGTCTCTTCTGATGCCGTCTTAAGTCCTAAACAAAATTATTGTGCCAACGTATAATATCATTAGTAAGTATTAGACGGCGTTATTTCGTATTTAATGGTTGTATACAGTGGTGAATTTGAAGGGGGTTGACTCGGCTGAAACCAGAGGCCCCGAAAAATTTGTATGAAAAAACATCATTTTTATTCACAAATTTTATTTTAGACAAAATGAGATTACGGGAATGGGGAGAGGAACGGAAGAGACTTACTGCCAGCAGTGCAGTGTACGGTGCATAATTAGACATTGTTCTTACTCATTCCAAACTATTGTGACTGTCTCGGTGTTCCTCTTGTAATAAATGGAGTAATCTGACTGACTCAATGCCCGTCCTGTAATTATTTTAGTTCTGTTATTGCCAAAGTTACTTCAGCATAGATTGCTGCCAGGGGCGGTGGACAGTGCCAGTATTGCATTTATTTCAATAACAATTTGTTGAGGGCTACCTGTTCTGTTTTTATGAGTAATGACTCGACAGAGATTTTCACTTCCAGCTTCTCCTGTACTTCTGTGATCCATAATCTCACAACATACCACAGTATTGTTAAATCTACTGCAATCCTTGGAAGCACGCCAAGGATAATACTTTTCTATTGAAATTATAATCGTCCTCTCTCCTTTTGCGACGCTCTGTTCCTTCTCATTGCATTTGGAAGCAAACAGTGGTAAAGGATTTGGCGGAGAATTGCTGAATCCTATGAAAATGATGCAATGTGCTATGCACAGGGGCAGACTACTTTTACCTCAGTTTGAGAGCACGCATTGAATAGGTAGCAAAAGTCTCAATGGTTAAAATCGAATCAGGCTGCATCTGTAGTAAACATATTGTTGCAAAACTTATATTATGACAAGGAAACTACTAGACTCTCACAACGGAAATTCAAATGAGTTTGTCCCCTCAAGAGAGCGAACTGCCTTTGAATTTAAATTTTTAAAATCACTTCTTGGATTCGTCGAATAATACGAGAAAGGAAGAATGCTCAAATCTACAGATAAAGAGTATAAAGCATCTCTTAAGCGACCACAAAAGAGAAAATGTCAGTTTAATCAAGAGTTCATTTTTCGAAACACTACTTTCAGCCAGAAAACATTTCAAGGCTTAGGTCTTTCTAGTCATCATTGACAAATCTTAACTCTCCAGCATCGTATAGAAGCGTATAAGGACATTCAGGACACGTTTGGTTGTCTTTCCAACTTGCTATCAACTTGCCATCTTGCATCCAACGATCGTCAAAGTTTAACGGAAGAACACCTTCATGATTTTGAAGACTTCTTTCCCTCTGAATTAGTCCAATTTTCAGAAACTGTTAAAACAGTCAGTGGATTAGAATAGAGTGGAGCACGATACCCATCTCAAAGTACAAACACAGAACTCAATGAATATTCAGTTGATTGTGAATCAGTTCAAGTATACCTTCAACAATTAAAATGTTTACATGGCTATCGGATTGCAATTATACGTTATTCTTATGATATATTTTGGAGTCGAATATATTTTCTATATAGTATTTAGGAGTGCTGGCTGTTAAGCATTATATGTATACACGCGTACGCACGACACACACCACACACACACACAAACAAACACGCACGCACACACATACACATAAACAGTCTATCTCACCATAGTATCCCACCAGTGACACATTTCTGCTAACTATGATCTCGCTCGGTCATTCACTCACTCACTCACTCACTCACACACACACACACACACACACACACACACACACTGACACTCACTCACTCACACACACTCACTCACTCACTCACTCACTGAACTGCAAATGTACAAATATCTAAACTACAGAGGCGAAAGCCGAAAATACGAATAGGATTGGGTTAACAAACGCCCTACTAATTGCACTTGCGTTTGCTCGTGTGACAGTGAACGTGAAATGTCCTGCATTAAACGTTTATGGTGAAATGAGATTTGGTTTCGCTGTGGGCTTCTGATTCAATTTGGCTCCCTGTCATTGCAGCTATGCTGGTTGTGCTCTACTCATGAATAATACGTAACTAAATAGTACATATAAATAAATAAATAAGTAAATAAATAACTGTGCCTGCTGAAATAGTTGTGACTGTGTTTTACTTCGATTTAGTACGAATATTAATTTAAACTTATTTTTATCAAATAAAAACTACATTAATCGTAATTATTATCAGTCATAATAATCATGATTAAGAGTTGAGGAAGTGACCAGGGTTGCCAACTTGGCTTCTTCTAAGCCAAATTTCAGAAATTTGGCTTTTTCAAAACGTGTTTGTCTTCGAAAAATTGATTTGGCTTGGGGCTAAAAGTTTGACTTAATTTGGCTTTTTCCAGAACGATTTCGTTTTTCAAATTTGGTCTTTTTTGCCTTTTTTTATTGCCCATTTGGCTTAGCTGGTTTTCAGGACGTGGCAGCCCTGGAAGTGACGAAGTGAAATTAAAACGTTCGGTGTAATTTGACTTTTGTGCTTTGAAAAATAAATATCTTGCATGTTAACTGAAATGTTTTAAAAATGGCTTTGTTGACAAGTCACATGTATGATGGTGTTTCTTTAAAATTCTTCAACAAGGTCATTTGAGCCATACCATGGCCTTCATTGGAGTCCAAGCCAGTATCTTTTGTTGTCCACCTTGTCAGCTACATGCTGCGTTTAAGCGTAAACTTTCAAAACCGATTAACCTCATGACAGTTTTGTCATTGGTTTCAGATTTTGTTATTCGAGCATTTTAAACTTTAAGGTAAAAAGGGCAGCCGAGTTTTACTAACCGCGTTGTATCTTCTTAGGACATTGGATTACTAAATGTTTTAAAGATGTCTGATATTACAAGAAGCTTGTTTACTCCGTTTGTGCATACTATTTAACACGTAATGATGAGATGTGTGTTACCCATCGAATATGTGAAGTTTTGTCGGTGCTTTGTAAGTGTATAGCCTTCTGTTTCATGTATCACGTATTCCACACACTTTGTTAGTATATAACAATTGTGATTCTGGGAGTAGGTCATTCGTCCAAAGCGTTAAGAGTTCTGTATATATAAGTTGCTTAATATACTGATTCTTCTAATAATTGTTGGCGAATATAATGTGTTGCTTGGCTCTGCTGAATAGTCTTCTAAGCCATTTCGAATAAAATGACGTAAACTGTAAAAAAAGTCGATGACCCAGCACAACCACTCACTACGGCCAACGTATATTGTGGGAGTTGTAATGTCTCGAACAAAACAAAGAACAGAGCAAATTTTAAAAAGTACGAGTACTTGTTGCCTCTTTCAAATACCATTGACGCTGCTTCGTTTTATGTTAGACATATAAGCTAAAGGAAAATGTCGCTCCGGTTGATTATTGATTTGACATTTGTTTGTTTTAATTCTCATCGTACGTTCGCTGAGCCTCCCTTGATTTGTTGCGGAGTCCTCTTACATTCTGTTGTTAACTAGCAAATCATCGTGTACGATGAACAGGGCCGTCGGAAAGGCAGCATTGCAGAGGGGGGTGTAATGTTTTAAATTTGCTGACAGAGGGCCTAGTCATCAGAACTTACCATGTCTTGGAAGTGTGTTTATTTGATGGCTCTCTTAACTCGATTTTTACCCCATGCTTTGCTTAGTTTTCATCAAAAAGATTTTTTGCTGAGATAATAGCTTGTAAAATTAAAGCAAATTGTAAATAGTCTGTGTGAATTTCCACACAATTCATTTCTGTAAATATCAAGCTCTTCCTTTCAAAAGTACTATTTTTCAGTTTGCAGAATTCCATATGACACCCTTCCTTTAATAAAGCATGGTGCTGTAAGGTTGCCTGCGGTTACTTTCTGCCATTTTGTTATCCTCCATTGTCCCGGCATCGCAGGCAATTATTTTCAAATGCAAACGTTTTCTTACGGTGATGCAGGCAGGCATGTCAAGTGCTGCTAAACAACCGAGAGAACAGTAAGGGCCAGGAAAAGTTGAACAAGTTCAACTTTTTACCGGCTGTTACAGCAGTCTAAGGGAACTTCAAACACGTGCCTGGGGAACTGCAACAAAGTGTTTCCATTTTAAAATAATTGCCTGCGATGCCGGGACGATAGACGATGGCAGAAAGCAACCGCATGCAACTATACCGTACCTACGGCTATATGGAAACCAGGCTTAACGGCCTTTCTCATTTATTAGTGTTAGCTGTTACTAGAGTATTTGAGGATATATATATATGTTCTGCGAACTATTCATAGAGAGCGCCGACTAATTACCAGCAAAAATTGTCGAAAGTTACCGATTTGCCGAAAAAAATGCAGGTTTAAGGTTTCATTTGCCGACAGTTGCTTTTTCAGGGGGGTGTCACACCCCCTACGCCCCCCGTCGCGACGGCCCTGACAATGAAGGTTGTGTAATATCTTACCAGATTTTATGTTTGTATATTCCTTGCGCGGGCTAGAGTAACGAAACTTTATGAAAGGAGACTTACCACAAATTCGAGTTTGAAAATTTGCTTTAGGAGTCCCCAAATATTTACCGTTAACTGTCACCAGCGAGGCTTGTGAACGCGGTGAACACGGCCGACGATTGTAAGGTTTCTTTGGTGTAAACATTAAACATCGAGGCACATAGTATGATGGTCAATGGAAAGCACTCAGCGAAGCTATTAGTAACACCTTTCGCTGTAAACGTGTATGCAGGCCCTACAGCACCATTTTTGATATTCGTTGACAGCATTTATGTTGACATCAAAATGGAAGATCGCATTACCAATTGAACGACGGAGACGACACTGTTTTGGCCGTATTAAAAAATTTAAACTCATGGAATTTCTCACGTATCCATAGTTGCCTTTCAGCTCGCGATGCCAAGGACTCGCAATTAGTACTAAATGGGCAAGAAAGCTTTAAAATCGAGTGGAAAGAATTGCTTTGAGTAGCTTGAAGTTTTCTTCATAAAGATATGGTTAAACTATACACATGTTTAACTGCCCTTTTCTCATCAGTTGGTTATCGTTGCCACAGGGAGCTGAAAGAGCCAATCTGTAGGATAATTTCTTGGAACGAGGGAGGGAGGAGGTTTAGTGGTTGAGCAATCGCAACAAAGTAACATACAGTGGTTACGATGACGAATGTGCAATTGTTCTTTCGTTGCAGACGGACCTGTAAATTTTTCAAAGACCAGCTTTTAAAATATTTTAAAATCCATGCCATTTCTCATATTCGATCTATAATAAAGTTGGGAAAATGGCGAGATACGCGAAATGTGATTGAACTACACTGTAGGCAGAACGTATCTTTTGATTGGTACTTTCGGTGACATTATGACACTAAAAGAAAGGATGTCAGATCTGATGTCCTTTCTTTGTACCCCAGAAGAGAGGATGGGACTTTGGCGCCTCTTTGAGCTGGTACCCGTTGACGTTAGGGTCAAGTACCTCCCGAGGTGCTCAATAACCACTTCTGTTGGAAGACGATTACTGATTAGAGCTATCTTACTGTGATCGATATTTAAAAGGTCCTTACGTAATGTCGTAAGAGCGAGAATGCATAACCCAGTATGGACTGACGCTAACGCTGTGTATTTGTTATGGTGCGTGGATGGTGTAGAATCATTTAAGATTGTACCGTGGCATTCTCGGGTGAATAATTTAAGAGAAAAACTAGTTTAGTGCTTGTTATCTTAAATGGACAATTTTGTTTTAGTGCACGCAGTTTACAAGGAGGTCCTTATTAGATTTGCACACCTTTTTAAACAAACAGAACTTACAAGAGATCAAAGGAGAGCATCACTAACAGCCGTCATTAGGGCTTTTGTTCAGTGGCCTATCAAATGTTTTGTTTATATCGTCTGTACTTTTGATAGGAAGGCTTGTGAAATTTGTAGATCGTTATTGTTTGCAGGTATTGCCTCAACATCCCAAGAAGGACGAAGCGGGATTCCATTGAACAAACTACACCAAACTCAATGGAGTCACCCGAAAAGGAAAACAAGCAAGAGGCACCAGAGGAAGGCGAGGTTCCTGATAGCCCTACGAAGTCAGAAAATTATTTTTCGAGAAAGTTTGGCAGTCTGTTAAATAGAAGCAAGAGGTAAGTTGTAAAAGGTATTCTAGACGTAGTATAAAGCGTAGATATTGAAGAATCGTTCAAATAGCGTTATCTTTGTTGCAATGAAAGCGAGCAGTGTGTCACGCGCATTAGATTATGTCTGATAGTAGAAGTTGCAAGGTGGGATACGATACGCTTTGTGATGAGTCTTACATATATTGCTAGTGCAGTTTGCTTCTCGGTCACCCATATTCGTTGTTTACATTTTATCGTAGTGGATTAACTGCTTGTTGAAGGAAGTGTGGCTTGGAAAGTAAAGCAAAAGAGGAACTTGACCTTCCTAATGCAGAGCACACATTGTGTTGCTCAAGTATAGTACTGAAGTGGTCAGTCAGCAGGTGTGTTTTAAGCCATAATATTCTTTGTATTCGGATTAGGGTAAAATGGAGACGTAATTGAACAGGTATCTTACAATGCCGTCAAATCTTCACTATATATGGATATGATGTGTTCACGTGTCATTGGAAATCAAGTCATGTTAACGCCGGGTCTTCCCTCAATCGTCCAAAGAGGAGTATAGATTGAAATGAGTTATGAAACTAGGTGGAGGTTAGCTCACCAAAAATTAAAAAGAAAAATACGCAAATATACGTGAACAGTTAGACTAGACTTGACTACAACAATAAGAACGGACTGACGTTGGGCGAATTATTGACATGTGCTGAACTAACACGAGTCTGGAACAAGTTGCGGCAATGTCATACCTGTTAGCCAAGCAGTGGACTTGAAAGGCCGTGTCGTTGCCTATCGTTTTGGCAAGGAGTGGTGCAAGAAATCACATGAGGTGATATGAAAGGCCTGACATAATGTCAGTGGTTCCTTTTGTCATTGTTCTACCCACTGTTTCCATAGGCCTGAGTTAGCAGAAGAGATGAGTGTAAGGTATAGAGGATTATGGGATGGTGGCTTTTCTTCCCTTAGCAATTTTGAAGAGATGAAGCGTATAGCTGCAGAAATCTGAAGATTCGTAGTACACAAATAATATTTCAAAATACAATATTATAGATCAATGATAGCTGAGACAAATGCATGAAGTGAATCTCGGTAGGATTGGGTCAGCATCCGGAATGAGTTTATGGAGTAACCAATTCTCACAGGGAATTTGGTTTTGGCCCCAAACAACTAACCAGGGATAGATTGACCGTTAGTTTGATAGTGATAACGTTGACAGCCTAAAGTTATGTGTATGGGGAGTAGCGTATTGTGACTAAACCATATTTACTATTAACAGCAATCTCCAGAGCTGTATCAACGTAGAATGCAATAATTTGTTTCCTCGCCATCGGGCATTATGGAATAATTTTGTTGTCTCCACAGGCTTGTGTCGGGTACACACAGCGCGAAATTTGAAGGTGTTTTGCAGAAACAAAAAGGTGTTTCGACTGTGTGACGACCAGCTCTGTGGCTAGGATTAATATTTGTTTTGGCTTTAGTATGTAATTTTGTTTTGAGCGTTTCAACGTCCAAAAATTGACGGAAGTTAGTGGGTGTTGATTGACTAACTATGTTGAAGCACTGGGAGAGTGCAAACCTCAGCCAGGCCGATAGGATCAGGTGAGATGTCGACCGTTCTGATTATTAAAGTGAGCTGTACTAATAGGGGTCATGGTAACTGGGTTTTCCCCACAAGAATTTCCTCACGAGTTGTGGTCTTATGACGAGATTATTGCTAAGAATTGAATATAATCCAAAACCTAGGATTTGATTCCGATTACCACTAGCAAAGAATCAGCTTGAACCAATCGATATACTGACATACTGTAAAGATTTCAGGGCGATATGTTCATGACTTTCAGCTATTTGCAAACCAACGAACAATGACCGAAATGAAAACGTAAACGCATTGGCGGAGGTGAAAAAAAGTAACCAGCTGCATGTTCAGTCTTAAGCTTGTTGTGTTGGACGATGTCACTTAAAATGAAGCGTCACGGTATTAGTCAGTTTGCTTCCTCGCATAGACGTTTGAAGCATATCAGAGAGGGGGCAAGCAAAAAAGGAGCATACAACCCACCCGTATTTTTAGAAAATGCTACGCCCTTCGACGCGCTAATTTATTTGCATCATAGTCAGCCAGAGCAGCAAATTTGCAGTGCTTCCAGTATTTGCTCTACCAAATTCCCGAAAAAAAAACTTTGCTTTTGCTAAAAATTCCTTCCAAAGTATATAAAAAATCCTTTTGATTTCCTTCTGCCCTGTCACTCGATTTATGTTGTTTAATGAACTATGGTCGTTCTAGGAATGGCGGACATCGAACCCACAATGGTAGTTATCAGTTCTGCGGAGGAGAAATAATTGTCACCTCATCACTAAAAGCTGTTTGTATACCTTAAATACTCGCATTGCTCCCAGGGGGCTTCTTAATTCAGGCAATTTTTAGATTGGGGCCTATTCGAGGGAGCTTAAGGGGAGCTTTTTTCTTGGGCTGGTGTTAATTTCAAAATACATTAATTCTAAGTATAAAAGGCTAACAATTGATTGCAGAGGTCATACGCATAACACAGCATTTCAAAAAACATAAAAACATAGCAATATCTTCAACAACAGAAGGAACCCATATCTCTAGGCAATAAAATGATGTTTGATGTTTGTTGATGAATTCAATCGGTACTTCTGAAAAGCGTACAAAGATGTTGTTTCTTCAAAATTTTTGCAGCAAATATTTCATAACAGTGGGAAATAAAAACAAAGTTCAAAAAATAACCTAAAATTCTGTTGGTATTAACTAAAATAGTTTCAACTAAAAACGAAAACCGATAGCTGGGAATGCGTTGTGAAAAATATACACGTTTTTAGAGGGAATTTCTCTAGATACGTGTAAGCCCAAGACATTAGGAGCTCATACTATTGAAGACAGAATCCCTAATAAGCTTTTCAATTTTCAATATCTTCATCACTGCAAACAAATCGAGAATTAGGAAATCTGCTCCATTCATTTGCAGTAAAACTGGCATAAATTGTGTGTTATGCATGTGTCAAGTGTTTCATGGAGAAGGTTTCCATCGAAACTCTCTTCCGATGTAGCTGAATTAAAACATCTTCTTGTCATACTTTGGTTGCTTAGAGGTGTTAATTTGCTTTACAGTATCCGTACAAGCATATGAGAAGAGAAAAATATGACAGACTAACAATGGCAAAATCATCTTATCAATTTTTCACATATTTTGTCGTATTTCCACAAAATCCTCCCAGTTTCTTCAAAAATCCTTCCAAATTCCTAATTGTAAATCCTCTTTTGTCCTTCCAATCAATCAAGATTCCCGACAAAAGGTTAAATCCTTCCAAGTGGAAGCACTGCTTATTTGAGTACTCAAGATTTTTCTCTGGAGTTTCTTTTTCAAGAAATGATATTTTTATTTTTCACAAAAATATATTAGTACAAAGATAAATAGAACATCACGACAACAAAACAGTAATTATAGTTAGCAGAGCATAAAAATAAGCTGGTTACATCTAAGTCTAAATTTTCCAAAGAATCGCTTCCTGGTGTCCGTGAGACTTAAGAATTCTTTTGCAATTCCAATGAGATCAAAGTCATCTACTCTAGATTTATGCGTGTTAAATATCAGGATTATTCTCCGATAGGACTTGAGGTATCGCAGTAGTAAAGTATGTCAGCACCTATTACATTTAATTGCATTGTCCGGGTTTCACAATTGCATGGTGCCCTTTTCTCGCTGTGGCCCTGATGGGAAATTTTAAAGTAAGTCGGGAAAAAATAGACATTTTGCCAAAAATCAAAGCCAGTGTTATTTTCTACCAGAGGGGCATTTTTTTCTTGAAAAAGGGGTACTTTCTAACTTTTTGGAGAAGTGGGAGGCATGTCCCCCTGCTTCTTCACTAATTATTGAGTCTAAGGTAAGACACTAACTTAAACTGTATGCATGGTTGAACAGCGAATTATAGTTCAGTGTAGTTGACCTAGAAGACACCCCGAGAAAACCATTTGACACAGCCTTAGTTGTATAAAAGACAATCACCAACAGACGTTAATGGGGTGAGTGCAGAGTCTTATAGCAGATATTGGGAAACAGGTCAGTACCTCCAGAACCAATTTTACATATTTAAAACCACCACATAATCTCGCAACAGATCACTTCACGTCCGAGCTGCAATTTAATTTGCATAGTGATCATAACATTCAAGGCTTCAAGTAATCAATGGTGCGGTTGCAGAGAGTAATATTGTGCTTAATAAGTGTTTACTCACTAACAGGGTAACAGTTTGAAGGACACTGGCTGTGCCATTCGAAAACCAGTGGTCATGATTCTGGTTCTAATGCGAATTGATGTCACCTACATTGATTATATTTACAAGTGGATATGATGATTGAAAACATGCTCGTGCAAACTATAACCAACATCTTGATGCAGTGGTAAAACTATTTAAAAGGAAAAATCAACTCTCATCCGCTAAAGCAATACAAAAGTTAAGTCCAGTATTGGAAACAAGTTATTTAAAAAATAGACAGCTTTGTAAAATACGAGTGTTCGTAGCATTTCGTGGCAAAGATGAACTAGTATAGTAATTGAGCAACGTCACTTACCTTTGAATAGTTGAACTACTAACCGATTGTGGCACATTTTTTGGCACATACTTTTGTAGTCGCAAGACTGACAGTAGACAAGCTGACAGTGATTATCTGCTGTGTTCTACAATCTGGCCAAGCTCAACGATTCATATTGTTCATACCACTCAAGATTGCTGCGAGCAGTCATGAGGATGCAGGAGATACAAATGGGAAGTATAATGGTATCCAGGCTCTCCACTGCAAAAAGAGCAGTGTTGCGCATCATGAGACATGCATGGGTCCTTCTTTTGATTTGGTTTGTAAAAGTGCAAGAGAAAGTTGTCCTGATGCAGCTGGGTCTTTTACGTTTTTTCTGCATAACTTGTTGCATCAACCCATCATTTTCAGGTACATGAAACTCATAGAAGGCTTACCTGGTACCAAAACCTTGTCTTACACAAGATGTGCAGCCCGCCATTGTGCTGATGAAAGTTAGCCACAAGACGCCATTCGTGAAGCGGGAGGATTTATTAAGAAACTCGATTAAGCTGAAGTCACTGTCTGAATTTGGGGACACAATTTGGAGATTTCAAACGATGACTTTT
>JANTCA010002199.1:0-11503 GCA_024741275.1 Chironex yamaguchii | reverse complement strand
ACAAAGAAATGAATTAATAAACAGATAAAAAAAGAATAAAGAAACAAACAAACAAACAAACAAACAGAAATTAAAAATAAAATAAACAAATAAATACATTAATAAATTACTAAACAAATTAGTAAATGAGCAAACAAATAAATAAACAATTTGATAAAATAAACAAATAAACAAATAAATACATAAATGAATAAAACTACGAATGAATGAATGAATGAATGAATGAATGAATGGGAGTAATGAAAGAAGAAACAGACGACCGAATCAATGAACAAAATGAGAGAATGGTCAAACAATGAATGGGATAGATGAGTGGGATAAACGAACGAATAAATATAGGAATGGGGTAAAATGGGGCATGAAAGAACGACCGAATTAAAAAAATGAATAAAGATTGGAAGTAAGAAAGAAAGAAAGAAAAAATAAAAAAAGCAAAAAAGAAAGAACATAAAAAGAAGTACTGTCGCATATTTCTCATTCTTACCTGCCCGTTTTAGATTTCTGAATACATCCTGTAGCACCCAATTGACTTTTTTCAATTGGAGAAGAAATGAGAACACCTGGTCGAAAAGAACGAGGCTATTGGTAATGACTGTCAATCCTAGCAATGCTTGAACTTCAAACCTTCAGTAAAATTAAACTAATATCCAGGTGCGATTGTTGGAGTGAAGGACCTTAAACAAAACGTTCTTTTGGTCTAGTGATGTGATTGCCTGATTGTAGCTTTAACTATACAGTAGCCATATGGCGACCATAGAGTTTTTGGCTAGAGCGCTTGCTCATTTAAACTGTGAGCTATTTTCTAAATATGGTGCCACCAGTTAGCCGCAAGAAATTTATAGGAGGGAAACTGGTCGTATTCAGGTTTCCTTAATCTACACTAGTGTATGGGGTTTGTCTGAAATTTAAACCAGGGCAGTATTATGTGGTACTGTCAGTTCTACCAACTAATGGGCGTCAAAGAAAGCAATGGCGGTAGAAAAGGAAAGTTAGTTTGTTTATATTACTGCCTCATTTAATGCTCTTCGATATAAAAAGCCGTGTTCGTATAACGTTCGGCTAGATTCAACTAAAGGAAACGGTGAGTATAAGTTACCAAATTACCGAATTTTAGTCATAACGGCTTGACTCTGTTATGTCAGTGAGTCTCCAATCACACTATCTGTTACAGAATATAGCTCCAAAAACTTCGTAAAGCGCCACTTGTTACACAGTTTAGAAGGAAATATAAAAACTAAGACTTCATAGTCGCAACAATGGACACATCTTTTCCTCGCCGGTCATAATGTTGCGTAGCAAGTCAAGTAAAATTGCTACGCCGCTCCATTCTTACCATGTTGAGTTCCATTAGTAGTAAACACGTTTAATCACTCCTTACCAATCCCATTTCTATCGCGCTAAAAATACCAATTCTCTTAACAGGCCACGGGTAACAAAAGATCAGTTATGAAGACTATAAGTCCAGAAAAACAAGGGCCTTGAAAATACCAAGAATATCACATCTTATTGAATACCCAATGCATTGTACTTACCTTATTATATTTTGATATACTGGTTTCCGTAATGACAATATTACAAGGCCAGGGTACCTTGGTGGGGGAATAGACAAAATAAATTAGGAATCTACATCCTTCCTATCTAGGATTCTTAATCAGTTTTATGGAAAAGAGACTAATTTACAATGTATCCTTTAACATACGAGGAAAATAAAAAGAAAAGCATTTAATTACATGAATTTGTGCAGGAATTACGCAAAAACTAATAAAAAACCAAAATATTAACAGGAATATCATCTTCCTCCGAACGTCTAGCAAAACAAAAGTAATGAAGGTTTCAATTACTAATAGAATGACTACATTCCAGAAGTTTCATGTTAGTGTCCAGTTGGATCGAAAGACTGCTCCACGAAAGGCAAACTACATTTAAGCTATCGTTCGTTTCATTCTCAGTAGAACAGAGAGCGCTAGAGTATAGGTAAGGTCTAAGTGGGATATGGATATGACAGAATTCATGCAGAGCGAGGCCTTTCAAAGGATTTATGTCACTGTTAATGCTTTCCTGTGTGCAAGATCAATTTTCCTAGTGATTCAGGTGCAGGCACATTAAAAGAGTTGCCTATGAACTTCTTGCACCCTTGATTTCTTGCTCTAGGCACGCCAATAGAGAAATAAAGGCACGTCTTTCAAATACCACTCAAAGCATTTCCTGCAGCTGTCATTCGTTAGACTCAAGCCGGCTGATGCAGAGGAAGCAGAGCAAGAGACTGAAGGAGGCACCTTAAAGAACAGATAAACGGGCACGGAACTAAATGGCGGGGCAGCATGCAGACAGATCAGGTTGGCGAGCTCTGGCGACGGTCTTATCCGCAGCTCAAACCAACGAGGATTAATTAAGTGCTACTTGTATTTTCCTTCATTTTTCTTTCTCTTTTTTACTTACTCTTCCTCTTTCTTTCCATCTTTCTTTCTTTTTCCTCTTCCTCTGATTACTGATATTATTCTTTATACTTGATGTTTCCTCCACAATTATTTATTACTGAAAGTAATGGGGCAGAATGTATAACCTTACCTTATACCTCAGTTCGAGAAAATCTAGTGCTGATATATCTAGAAAAGAAATTAAGAAATACGTTTCACGTTTGAACATTTACAACAAAGAGGACGGAAAAAATCTAGTCCGCAATTTTCAACTTAGGCTGCATACGAAAACGCATGCCATCATTCCCGTACGTCATCTTCTTGTGCCATTGCAGGACAATGTTCAAATTGGTTTGGTCATCACGTAAAAGAAGTGTAGATGTTCGCCTGTCTATTCTTGTATCCTCAATCGAGTCTTCCTTTTTAAAAGATAAGATCTACTTTTGCAAAATACTGTATCACGGGGGAGGGTATGCGTTAAAGTACATTTTTATTGCATACATTCTTTAATAAAATGTAATTTATAGTAAGGACGCCATCCTCCCTACTACTCACACACGGGTTTGCACCCATTACATTTCGATTAATCAGGAAATTGTTTTTCTTATCAAACATTCACTTGTGAATTATATTGTCTTCACTATTCCTTTGCACACTTGGTCTGTTTCCTCTAATCAGTGAATAGTCCAAGTGAAAGAACAACTCTTCCTGCCTACAGAGTCCAGTTTTTCTAGTTGTAAATTTTCAAGTTGATTTATAGTATCGTTTCCATCCGTTTATCTTCCACAACAGTCTAGTTTTTCCAGGAAAATTTAGGAAAAATGAGTAAAGCTATTTCACATTTTGGATAAAACAAAAAAATTAAGCATTAAACAAACCTGTCGGACTAAAAATGTCTGGTAACCACTTTATTGCGAACGTGAGTTGTTTTGAGAACTCTACTCTTGTTGCCGACAACGACTGCAACAATGCCTTGCCAATAATTTGATTCATCGAATGACTAGTACACAGCTGTCGTGGTAGTATTCCAGATGCAACCTATACGAACAAAGAACTTCTTTCAAAATTTACGCCATTGCGCTAAAACTTACTAAAAGACACTCGTCAGAATATGAATCATCACGAAGGAAAGTATAGATATATGGCAACCTTTTTATAAGAAACATAGACCGAAACTAGCCAGTCATAAAAAGGCAAGAAAAAGACAACGAGAAAATAAATACACAAAGTATTATTACAAGACAGAATGTAGACAGATTCCAATGCACCAACATGGACGGACAGACGGTCTAGATATGCCAATTATCCGAAAATTTTTGTCCGTACACATTTTGGCACGTCTTGAATCTTCTTGTAAATGTTGGCCTGTGGAAGCAACGCATGTTTGGGTAGTCATTTTCGCTTTGCAAGCGCGAGATGGCTGTTGTCTTAAAGGAATTGATGCTTGGCGCACACTGGCTGCAACATGGTGTTTGATCCTGTCACCCAATCTCTGAGAAATGCGACCTACATACCGAGCTTCACATCGGTACAGAAATGCATATACTACTAAGCTTTTTTTGTAGTAGGTACGCAATCCTTATGAATAGATGGCAGGGATAGATAACAGAGACTTCACTAATAGAAGGCATTGAAGAGATAGTTGCACTCCGAAGTGATATTGACTCCAGGTTCGCCTGATGGTACCACGGCGCCCAAGTTCTCGCACAAGGAACTTGCTGTCAAAGAAGCTGGACCTTGAGTAAAGGGAAGTAATGTGTACTGAGAAATGCAATCAGTTGAGAGCCCAAGTGATTATTTTAAATGAGCAATTACCATATCATCCGTTGAAAATGCCAGTTCCAAATTACAAGAACGTTTTCAAATCAACACTTGTCCATAAAACATTTTGTGTTCATTCAAAGTTAGATTCGAAACAGGAGAAAAATAAATCTATTCTTCTTGAAAACGGGTATCCGGAGGATGTTTTTTCCAGAATCTTTCGAGAAAAGATAACTGATTTTTCAGCCGGCGAAACATCTGGGCTTCAAAAATGTCCTGTATTCTTAAAACTTCCTTGGTTTGGCAATGTTTCAATCCGAATAGAAACACATCAAAAATCTGCAGAGAAATGTTTCTCTGTTGTTAATGTTATCTATCAGGTCTATGTATCTTAAAAAGAAGTAACCAAATTGTTTCCTTTTACAGGAAACAGCAATTTGACCTCATTGTCGACCAAGTGGACCAACAAGACAATGACGTCGTCCCTATCCGACTACGAGGAGCGTCGAGAAGGGATTGAAGAGCAAAATGTCCTTCGCACGAAGAGTCTCCCACTTTCCTTGCCGAGGTTTTTCAACTGTAAAAGATGAGGTAGTAAGTGGCAACTCCATCCTCGTCACAATTTTCACTTTGGCTGGCTGTGTCAAACAAGAAACACGACAGGCAAACGTGAAAATAATTTCGCATTTCTCGTGAATTTTCACATCGACGTGTTACGAACTTTTTTCAATGACTATGTCTTTGATACTGTACTGCAGCTGGATCGGTGATGGTCCCAGTCGATAAGTCATAGAGTCTCGATGGCTGCTTTAACCAACTTGTAAAACTACATGGTACAGTATAGATGGAGGCCTTATTTAAAAGGGATTATGTGTAATGAGATCTGATACCTACGTAACCTACCTTTTCAAAGAGTTCGTTGCAGAGAGCAAAGCCGAATTCACCGTCTTCCAGTAAGAGAAATTTACGAAAAGCTTCAAAATGTGACCTGATTTGTAACTCCTCAATAAAGAAGTCCACCACGGCACGATTTACAAGGATTATCCTGAGAAAAATATATTACGGATAATTGCATTTGTATTGATTATGGAATATCTCTATAGTACAAAGGAAAGTTCGCAGAGATCTAAAACAAGGAAAACATTCTTATACTGATACGTGGCCCACCAGCACAGTTTCCCGCAGTAAACAATACACACACCAAAACAGCAATTATAATATATTCTATCTAGAAAAGGCCTATTGTTATATCAATGAATACGATGCTGGTGAGGATGATAATATTCATGCTGGTGAGGATGACGAGCAGGATTGATGATGGTCATGATAATAATGATATGATAATGGTGATGTTATTGATTGCGACAGCAATAACTACGATACTGGTGATCATGATGATGATGATGGCGGTGGTAATGATGGTAATGATAATGATGCTGTTGAGGATGAGGATGTAGAGCAGGATTGCTGATGCTGATGGTGATGATGATGATGTTTTCTCTTTTTTGTCAGAATTAGATGATCTTGATAAAGAAAATTATTATGATTGTGATGTTATTATCATTTTGCCGTTGACGATGGTACTGGGGCGGTTGCTGACGACGATGTTGACAACAATGAGAAATACTAGGAAGAGTTTGTGACAAGCAAGTTGATATTTATCTAAATAAGAAAACACTTCACTTACTGAGCTCTGATTGGAGTAGTCAAAGATCGCTCAATGATAATCTCAAGAGGTAATTTCTCAACTGCATCAACCATAGCATCCTCCACATTGTCCGATTGATTAACACCAGCAGATCCCCTTGCAAAGTTGGAGTAAATATTCGGATCCGGAAAAAGGTCTAGACAAAAAAACCCCGTACATATCACATACCTCAAATTATATACTCAAAAAGCATATATCACATTTCAAGAACGCATAACAGACACAGTATTCACTCAAATTGTCAATTTTCCAACTTACAAGTCGGTTAATGGCGAGATCAACTACAAAGGCAGTAAGCTTATACTCAAGTTTTGACAAAGTTCTTTAATTCCGAGGTTAGGTTGTGGACATACATCCCTATACTTAAAATGACTTTTAAAGTTTTATGTAAGGATCATTCAAGGTGCTATTACCTATGAGAGCCTTTCATACTAGATATCAAAGTAAGTGAGAGGCTAGTCATTATGTTGGATGTAAAACGGAGGAAAAATCCATACTTTGGACACAAAGCAAAATTATGCAAACAAAACAGCTATGTAGATTGCTTACATGTTAACACAGTGTTCAGCTGAAGTATGGTTGTATAATACTCTTATATATACTATAATAATATAATTTTCTCTCTCCTATTCATGTTTCTGGCACAGGTCTCATTAACTTGCGAAAAATCTTACCACTGAGAAATCACAAGAAAAATGATAAACAGTAGTCGATACATTACGCAAAAAGAAATCTTCGTCTTCCATATTGCTTCACATGCCCTAAAACAAACTGGGGTCACAAAAACTTTACACCTCTCACCAAGTTCATGATAATTATCCTTCAACGGGCTAACTGCAGAGTCCAACCAAACTTCTTCTTCTGTCAACTGACGGCCAGTGATCTCTACTTCCGAATGAACTAAAACAGAAAAGCAGACAAAAAATTTTGAAAACTGTTCCTTGCGCCAGATAAAGGATTATGAAATATCGAAACAACTCACTTTTGCTAGAACAGGATAAAATGTCACGGAATTGGAGAGGCAAGCAATAAGATGGTGATGCGAAGAATGGCGCACTAAATTTAGATGGACACTTACTTTAGTTTTGAAATTAAAATAATAAACTAATGTACTTCTGAGATGGAAATTGTTACAAAAAAACATAATAACGCATTCTTTAAATTGCATCTGACTGTAACAATGTCATAGTAGTTAGGAATGGGTCAGCAGCACTGACAAACAGTGAGTACTACAAGAGTTCATGAAGACTTAAAAAACTTATTAAAAAAGCCGGTAAAGGATAAATCCCTAGTAATGAACCATTCATTGTACCATAACACCATCCCTCCCCAAACATACACACACACTATTATCATCTCTTCCTAAGACATTTTTAAGTATTTGAAGGCATCTTACTAAGTTTTGTGTTCCCATAAATGAGTGCTTTGGCCTTTGACTCCGGTTCTAGATTCTTGCGTCTGTATCCAATGAAGTCCCTAGTAGAGCTGCTTTCTCTGTTGGCATGCGGTGGACTTCCTTTAACCCCCACATCCTCATGGATGTTTGCATGATTCGGGGAACTTCCTACATAAGTCTTTGAGTACAGTTCTGTAGTACCTGTCTGTTCAAGGGATGGATACAGCAACGCCTTTGCCTCTTCGCCTCCGATTTTTTGCGATGACTGGGATCGAAGCTGGGGTGTATCAAAGATGAAATCCTCCGGCAAATTGCTCTCAGCAGGTAACATATTCGCTAGAGGATATAGTACATTCTTTGCATCAGAACCTTCATATAAAGGTGTTGCTCCAAATCGCATCGAAATGATCTGGATTTGACCATTTGAACTTGTGTCATGACAAACCTCTCCCAACCGATCAGGATATAAAAGGTCCTGTGCTGTCGACACCTGTAGTGACGTTTTGTGTGGCGGCTTGTCCTCCACCGACATATCTGTCGGAGAGATCTCTTGCTGTAACGCTGTGCTACTTTTTGCAGTAAATTTGTCTGGATACATCAGGGCTTGAGCTGTGGAATCATTTTGGCTAGTGATATTAAGTTTGGCCACTGAATTCGTTGTAAGTGATGTCTGGGGCACGGAGGTTTGAAGTACTGTAACGGTTGCCTTCGGCATTTCCGTAGCAAAGCCCAAAGAATTCTCCTTTGATGTCTTATGAACAGTTTCTCCTGACACCATTTCTCCACTCTGACTTACTGGTTTAGAATCAGTAGATACCATTCCAGTAAAATCGTGAATCATGGTATCCAGGTGACCCTCTCCAACTCTTACGTGATCCGTCGATATGGTTGGCTCATACTGCCTCTCCGTTGCTTGTTGAGTGGCATTCTGCTCGGGGTTAAAACTAAGGATTATTTCCTCAAGACGTGATGGACCATCAACTCCATCGGAATCAACTGGACTTAGTTGCCTCTCCTTCTCCTGGTGTTCCGTAATCTCGCCCTTAAGATAGACACGTCTTTTCTCGTTCAGTTCGCGTCTCCTTGTCAGCCACGTGATCGTCATTTGCCTTGTTACTGCAAGTTTTTCCAGTTTGTCGGCCTCTCTTTGGTTTTCTTCTTTTTCCTCTCTTTCAATACGCTCATTGTCCTCCATTAGGAAGCGGTGTCGTTTTTCGCTCAGTTCATGACGTGAAATAAGCCACAGTGCTTTTTTCTCTCTTCTTTCTGCTTCGCGAGAAAGTCTCTCATAATACTGGATCAGCTCTTCCCTATTAAGTTGCAAAGAAAGTTTACCCAAAGAACACAGTCGTAAAATGCTTCTACATATTAAAGGGGAAAAAATCAGGTATTACGACAACGAGAACAGCAACGAAAGTTGAAACAAAGTTATTGTAACCGAAACTAATCGATTCCAGAGAATGCAAACCGTGATAACAAACCCAACACGAAAACTAACAACAATTAAGCATAATGTGGGACATTCGAAAACTAACAACAAGTTACAACTTATACATTCAAAAATACACTTTCATGGAAATTTCGATACTAAAAGTAAGATACCTGTGGTCTACAAAATATACCTGGCCCGCTTAATCCTCTCATCCCCTTCTTTTTCCAACTTTTCAGCTTCCGACAATATCCTTAAGTCCTCTTCCCGGTCTTTCTGTCTTTTCTCTTCCCTATCCTTAAATTTGTAACCGAGAACAACGTGAAATTACAATTGTTTATCGACAGATATCGTCTTATACCGGCTACTACTTTAAAGACACGACAACTACTACAGGTTACTGGCACGTTTTCGGAATGCATATCTATATAATAAATTCTACTTCCCACAGTGAGGTTTGTTACAGTAAATGTATTTTGGCAAGCTCAGTTACAAATTTCACTTTGTAGCAACAGGATTTGTTGTTAAAAGTAATCAGACCTTCTGGAATAGGCATCTCGTCCATTTATTGAAATGCAAATGATTTCACTACATGTAGTACCATCGCCCTAGTATAAAATAAACTAGACACACTTTGGCGCCACAAGGCTTTCCCAAGCAAAAGGCGATTGGTGGAATTTCCAGTTTTCTGACAATACTGGGTTTTGCCAATAAGTATTCCTTCGGCAGTTGGGCTTTTATGAATAATATCATACCCAAATATAGTAGTGACAGTTCTTTTTACTAGGGTTTGTCCTTTGTTTCATGTAATATCAAAAGTAACGTAATTCGTAATATTTGTGATTCCAGAAATCAGATAGTACACCACACCACTCGCAAACCTTATCACTTGTGCTGAGACCTATTTGGAAAATTACTGGAAAACTATCCATAATATTTGATCTAATGAACATTGCTAACAGACAATCAGAAAGATAAATAGACACACCACCTAACAGACAAACACCTCAACACTGGCAAAACGAACACTCCATAGCAGATATAATAAAATACAAATGTTGTAATTTACCTCCCTAACTGTCGAAGACCCAACAACAACTTTTCAAGCTACAAGGTCGTACCTGTTAGAGAGGTTTAGATCCAGTACGAGCAACCGTCTACTATTACGCATTTTCTTTGCGCATCCCCTTGCGCATCAACGGCGGGGACGGCCTTAGAAACTCGTCGTTTCTTGGCACGTTCTCTATGAAATCTAAGACTAATGTCGTTCTGCGATAAACGAGTTTTCAGATTTGTGGAAATAAGACGTCGAATTTTAAGGATAACAAAAGGGCAGCAGGCCAAAGCACCAGGAAAAGTGTGGGTATAGTACGATGAAGTCCACAGAGCCCTAACCGACATTCCCAAACATAAGGACGAACAATTTCACAACTAAGATTCTTCAACCACATTTGTTGTCATCGAAACACGTCAAGCTGATGTGATGATCTCAACACTCATCTAACAAGGAACCAGTACGACTAGACATAAACCTCAGTATGACGTAAGGTTGTAGTCGTACTCATACGCTTTAAACCTCTCAATAATAAGTCCAACACCTTTGCACGGTTACATCGCAGGAATCTGTCAAGAAAGAGAGTACGTTCCAGAACATGCCCAACAAAATCAGTGATGCGTTTGGGTTCCAGTTCTAATCTAATGTGACTTAGACACCTATATATGATCACTTCTTAAGAGCCAGGGTCCCTTTTCAATGTTTTATCAAAGATCTCTAAGGTCACCACCACCTTTGGCCACCTCTCCACTAGCCACAGCTCTTGTCGGTTTATGCTGAGAATGCATCTTAAAATTTACTCTGATAACGCTTTATTTTTTATGGGCTGACGTATAAGATGTGTCGGGTATCTATTCTGCAAAGCAACACTTAGACGCCACAAGAATGGTACACTATCAAGAACAAATGCGAACAAAAATACAGCACTGAGAATCAAGACAATGAAATAAGACGTAGTCGTCGCTATTCTGTTATAGAAAAAAGTAAAAGATACCTGTAGGGCAGTTTCCATTTGCTCTTTTAAAAATTTTAATTCTTGTCTCTTCTTCTCATGAATAGCCTCTTTAACTTTGGTTTCCATGTCTATAGATGACAATCACATGGCAAAAAAAAATCAATTTCGTATCGTGGCTATCAAAACTGTTCTAGAGTGGTTAACATAATCCAAACTCCGAGCAATCCGAACGCCTACTGTACGAGGTCAATTACATGTCAAGTATTCTATGATACCTAGTGAAGGTTACAAGTTAAAATTAAGCAAGATAGTGCTGCTCTCCATACCTCTTATCGAAAAAAACCTGCGAAAAAACAATGATGATACATTAAATATGACCGAAATTACCATGTGCCATATTCGAGGATTACTTTCTTTTTGTTGCAGTGTAACATGACTGGCCTCTGTACGGTAAAACCTCATTTTCAAGCAACGTGCCGTATAAATCCTGTACAAATAACTACAGAGCTGTGTATGTTTCACCATCAATAAAAGAAGCCCCACACTACGCACCTTTTATTGTTCTTAGGAGTTCTTCGGTTTTCTGTCTTCTTTTTGCTAGCTGCGCCTCTCTTTCAATTTCTTCCTCTACGGCCTAAAGAAATCACTTAACATATATAGAACAACCGCTACAGCAACCAAACCAAGAAACTCTCGCGTTTCGGGTTAAAGACGCCTCCATCAACCGAAAGTCGGGTCAAACTGGCTTCTCGCCCAAAACCATTAAAGTACTGTTTAATGGTT
>JANTCA010002198.1:0-11504 GCA_024741275.1 Chironex yamaguchii | reverse complement strand
ATATACATATACTTTCCTTTCTGACGTTTCATACTCTGAGGAGTGTCAGACGAAAAAATCTTTTAAGTATGATTTTAACGCAATGTCGCAAATTTTCAAGGCGATCTTGGGTTTACGAGTCGAAACCCAACACTTGGTAATTGTGAAACTTAATAATTTGACTTTTATTTATTTACTTTTAAGCTTCCTAACAGCCTGATCTTTTGATGTAAAGAGCTCATTTATTCATGTTTATCAAATATTTGTTGAATTTGCTTATTATCTTTTGTCTGTTACCCCTAATTGTTATATTACAACAGTGTAAACTATGGTAATTGACAGCAAATTGGTAATTTATGAAATCTATCCTGATGAGTAGTCACTAACTTCAGTTTCAATGATTATTGTTGTAGATGTTTCTCTGCAATGTGGCAAGAATCACATGCGTCTTTCCTTACCATATTAAATCTTTTTTATGCAACTATAGACTTAGTTATTTCTTGTTTTCTTTCTATATCATACTCTCTAAAAAAGGTTATAAGATTACGTTGAACAACACATTATCATCGGTCTTCTGTTAAAAAATTAATAGCTAAGGAATTCTAGTTAATTCATTTTTCTCTTGTTTATTGTCAGGAATCACTTTCACGACATTATGATTGTTAATCTAAAGATTAAGAACGCATCCTAACAAAATCGAGTTGATATAATCATATGGCATCTTTATTTAGGCCTTATTTAGAACACTACTGCGGTTTGTTGGAGTTAATATTAATTAACGAGATACAACTAAGTTTAACTTACCCTGTGCTTATCACGTAGTTTAAAGTTGAGTTGAAGTTTTAAAGGAAAAAAGTCAAAATCAATAAGTTATGAAGTTTTAAAGGAAAAAGGTCAAAATCAATAAGTTATGAAGTTTTAAAGGAAAAAAGTCAAAATCAATAAGTTATGAAGTTTTAAAGGAAAAAGGTCAAAAACAATAAGTTATGAAGTTTTAAAGGAAAAAAGTCAAAATCAATAGGTTATGAAGTTTTAAAGGAAAAAGGTCAAAATCAATAAGTTATGAAGTTTTGAGAAAAAAGACAAAATCAATAATTTATGAAGTTTTAAAGGAAAAAGGTCAAAATCAACAAGTTATGAAGTTTTGAGAAAAAAGACAAAATCAATAAGTTATGAAGTTTTAAAGGAAAAAAGTCAAAAGTTACGAAGTTTTAAGTTAAGACTTAAATTCAAATGGAAATTAAAGGAACGTTAGAGGGGGCGTTAATGAAATTGACTTTTTATTCAAGTCTTCGTGAACTTGCATACTTCTGCATTAAAGCCAGTTTGGTCTGTTAATCAACTTTAGCCACTTTGACACTACCATATTATTTTTTCACTACGGAAATAATTTAAGGTTACTATTTCTCCGTGGCTACATGTATGAGCAATATGAAGTTTTCTTGTTGCAAGAGCATATCTTTTCATCTGCTTTTCTGTAAGCATTTCAATGCAAAGTTTTATCATTTCTATAATGTGGTTTATTCTTGACATTGTATATTGTACATTGTGGTAAGCATTTTGGAACAGAAAATTTGACAAACTAGAGAAATCTCTGCTGTCATGTAGTAAGCAAAGTTAATTTGACACATTCCATTATTGTCTGATAAAAAACTGATCAGAATAAACAAAAAGAACACAGTACTATCACAGTAGGTTTTGCTACATGAAATCCCTTCTTTCTTTCTTTCTTTCTTTCTTTATTTATTTTTAATTGTTATTTGTCATTTCAAGCGTGACAATGTTGAATTTTGATGTAGAAATACTATTCTTTCTTCTGCCTGGTCTCTGAATCGTTTATGTGCTACTGTCATTTATCCGCTGAATTTTATGATCCAAAACTATAAAAATAGTTTGATACCGTTCCTAAAGGAAACGTAAAATTATAGATATATCAACAAATGCATACTTACCTCCCCTGTAAATGCTTTTTTGACATTTGCCATAAGACCAGTATTCACTAAAAAGCGAAAACAAGCACAGGATCTGATTACATGAAATAGAAATAAAAGGGAAAATAAAACAGAAAATCCCAAATGCATTTGCTATGCATTGGAGCATCATATTACGTGATATTTGATTTGTGGTTCACAATTGGAAACTATCTTGAAAATTAGCGACATTGAGCATAGCTGTTTCATTATTTTGATGTTTTGCTCGAAAAACAGAACCAAAGTTAACCAAAGCAAATAATCGAATGGACACTGTGACTGATCAGTACATTCGTTGACAATATTTTTTTCGGAAAATCAACATACTTCGAACACATAAGTATGAATCTCTTTGTATTTGTTCAAGATGGTAAGTAGAATTGAGATAATGGGGAAGAAATTAATTCTTCTTAAAAGTCGGTATCTGAAAGACGACAAAAATACCTTTTACCCAAAGAAATGTCCTTTCTACTTAAATATTCTTTGTCAAACAATGTTTCAAGCCGTACAGACACCCAGATTAAAAAGGCTGTAATAAAATGTTTCTCAGTGATCAATCCCAGAATTGTTTTCACGACTAGGGAGATCTTTTCATCCTTCATAAGGATAGTTTACCTACAACACAAAAAATTTAGTACAATATAAATTTCTATTCCCATATCAAGCTCGGTATTGTAGGTCACATTTCTCAAATGATTAAACTACCTCTTCAAGCCAGTGTAGGTTAAGCATTAGGTCGCTCCTAGAAAACAGCCGTTTTGCGCTTGCAAAGTGAAAATGACGGCGAAAACATGTGATTATGCCTTAGGCTAACAGCTATTAGGAACTTCAAGAATACGCCAGAAGTGTCAGCAAGCTCAATATTTTTCACCATAAAAATAAGAGAATTTGTACTCTGCCTTGTTTCTTGTTATTCTTAGTTGGTAATCAGTGTTAATGTGTACTCTTGGAAACTTGTAAAAGTTTGACCTACAAGGCTTTATTCATGCGACACAATCCCTTATATGGCTATGCTGTCTATAGGTGCCAGCACACACTAGCACTAACTCTATATACATTTCAAACCTCGTTGTCACACGTGAAGGTAGTCAGATTTTTAGGTAACCAATTTAGAGTATATGGAAAAGATGTGACCAACATAGCGTTCCTACTGAGGTAAACAGTTCAATTGGAAGATCGAAAGACAATTCATCATTCAAGCCCTATCGTCCACGCCTTTTATTGGATTGGTGTCTACATATTGCCAAATACCTCTACAAGCGATATATGCCTACAAGACAACCATTGATCGCCTTTCTTACTAGTTCCGTACAAAATTCGATCAGGTTGCTGACTTTTACTGGGTTCCAATTTCAATTTCTTGAACATGGGGACGCAAGCATTCGGTACATGCTAGCTTTGGCCTTACCGAGAAAGACAGATAGTTGGATAAATAGAAAGCTTAGTAGATAGACGGATAAATAACTTACTTTTGGGCAATCCTTCTGCTTTGTATATCTTTACTACAATTCTTGCCTTAGGTCTCTCAGCCGGCACACCCTCGGGCAGCAATAGATTTCTAGAGAAATAAAGATCTTGTGATATCAATACCAACGGTTTAACTTGTTTTTTTAAAAAAGAAACAAATTAAACAACGTCCTTCCCAAATTGTTGAGACTAGGAAAAGGAATTGTGATTTTGGAAGGATACCTATTTATACACCTTATTACAAAATCAATTTTCAATTTGCGTTTATTCACAATACTGTTTAATATCATTGAACAAACTGCGGGAGACTTGCAAAGATGATATGTACAACAAACTCTTTAAGGTGTTGCATCAGCAATCTTTCATAATAACGAATGCATTCGCTTTATTTTCAATTGTGCCATGTATTACCGTTTTACACAAGGTATATCTGTGTTAGGAATGCATCACCTTGTATAAAATACTTACCGAGGGAAATTACACTGATAATATTCAATGTGGATTCAGATAAATATTTCTAATAATGTTTCGTTTAAAACAAGTTATGACCAAAATTACCATCTGCAGTCCAAACTCTGAACAAAAAATATTAGCTGTATTCGCTAGGCGCTATGACAGCAAAAATAATTGCATTTGAAGGCCAACAAATCCAACAAACGGTTTACCACATATCCGTTGACTGATACAATCTTCAAATCGATAAGCACTTACGCATCAATGTCATCGTCATTATCTTTGACACTTGGAGGTTCCTGTAGATAAAAAGAAATACATTACGCTCTATTTTCTCTCAAACAAAGATGTTTGCTGTTCTATTACTTTTCATAAGCATATAGTGCATTGTTCTATCGAGTCTTAATAAATCAAAGTCTTAGTAAAAATACATCGCAGTGAAGTCAGAAATATTTCTAGAATTTAGGAAACACGGTACAGTGTTTCATTTGATGTATGAACTTCAGGAGTTACAGTTGCACATATTTTACTTTTAAATCATCATTGCACTGATGATTCTAGTCTTGTCTCTGGACTTCACGGAAATGAAACGAGGACTTATAAGATAAGTTAAATCAGACAAAGTCCAAGTCAATTTGCTTTGCAAGAAATGGAATGGTATTCAATCAAGAGTATTGCTAAGTGCACGAGTATGTGGACGCGTCGCATTTACGGCAAGCTTTTATCAACAAACTTAAAAGTACAAAATAATTAATAACATAAGAATTAAGAGAGCAATGGATACGACGCCATGCACATACCTTAATTGGGTCACCCTTTCCTAAAACTGTGATGTCCACTTTAAGGTAACCCTGTGAAACAAAGGAAGGCAAACGTTGCAATCAACAGAACAATATATTCAGAATCGGATAGAATAAATTTGCAGTGGAGCAGGAATACAAACATTGTACGACTGGGTAAAGGCAGCAAATGCCAAGATGAGATTGTTTCTAGTTGCAGGGGGTAATCAACTCAAAATTAGCAAGTGCTGACAGTAAATCACTTTATATATGTATTTACTGAGAGAAAATATGACGTCCAAGCAAATGAGTATCTTTATCCAAGTAAAATATTTAAATTTTCTTGTTATAAAGGAATGAACTATACATTGTAGAGAAGATTTACCTTAACGCCTGCTCCTGATGCCCCTAGTGTTTCATCTGGATCCGTTAAAACGGCCCACCGTCTAATAAAGCGATGATCTTGCTGAGAGTATACTGTTCCTATATCCAGCTAGAGGTAGATATGTAGATAGAAAGGAAGTAATCAATCTGCAAAGAAAAGCATCTACTTGCCAGTGCGCTACTAAAGAAACAGATGATGTAGCTTGGTAACAATGCGCTACTACAGAATTGACCTAAAAATCAGAATGGACTTCATTCATGATGTAGAGAATGAGATCTGGTATGCCATTAAGGTCGTTGCTTTGGCGGTCACAAGTTTTAGCATACAAAATTATGGTATCTATCGGCTATTCAAGGAATTTCCAAGGAATCTAAATTGCAACTCTATTATTGGGTGTGGGCTTTGCCGTTATAGAGTCGGACATTTATACGGAGAATCTTCCTGTCTATTAGTCTGGGTATACAGCTGCTTTTCAACCTACGTTTTCTAATGTTTAATAACATAAATACTGTTTTCAGTAAAATGGACATGTATAAAGACTTTCGTCTGACACCGATCACACAGACAGCATAGCAGAATTTGTATTGTGCCGTGGGATCGAAAATTGACCAATACGAAAGAACGAGCTAACTGAGAGAGAAAATACAAAGAGAATATGTGCGAAAAAGGACAAATAAAATATCCAACTAGCGGAACAACCGACATGTCACGACAAATTCTTTCTATCTACAAGGGCTACGAATATGCTTAATACTATAAACCGCCTCCAAAACAATAAGATAAAAGTTAATCGTTGAATTAGCAACAACTAAAGAATGATCATCACTATACTGTGCGGCACAGGATAGGCTACTGTAAAGATGCTTCCCTTCAGCAGAGTCATATTCCTTAGATGTCTATTTTACTTTAAACCAATTTATCATTTCACATCGTCAAAGGAAATGTATTACTGTCAATGGAAGGAACTGTTGATGAAAAGTTGTGAAAAATATTGATCAAAATATATAAAGTTCATTTTAGAATTAAAGGAAACGCATTTGTAAATTTATCTTACAATCTAAATATAGTGCTACCTTAAAATGTTTTGATTTAAGTACAAAAGGCATACCTTAAAAGAACCAATCAGTGATCCTTGGCTGACAAGATTTCTTCCAGTAAAAACCTACATGGCAAGCACAAACAAATTGACATTAAAATCAAAATATGTGCTGTACTGCAAACAAGTAGATTTGATCGTGCTATCGCAATACAGCAGTCGTCACTGACATTACATAATATATGCATTATTAAAAGTAAACCAGTGCTCTTGATAGACTTGACAAAATAACAGATTTTCATGTATTTCTTGACTGTTACGTAATCATGCACAGAACGTAAATAAAACAACAAAGGTTGAAAAATCATTGGGCAGGATTGTACTCAATGATAAAAAATATTTAGTAAACTAGACTACTAGATATTGATCGAAGCAGAATAAATACAGAGTCATTGTAGCTAGAACCATGCAAGAATGCAAATATTATAAATTGGTTTTCACAAGAGTGCTCAATTTAATGAATACTCAGAATAGCCATAAATTATGTATACTACGTCCTACTTTTCGTGCAATACTTGATACATGTATAATAACTTAAAAATGCTAGCAACTTAGAATCTTTTTGTATACAAATTAGCATTTAACAATTGTTAGTATTAGGACAAACTTTCACCATACTCTCGTTTGCATCTTCTTGAGTATAACAGATGAAATCACGAAGATTACATTTTAATATCAAATTGGAATATTGGATAATTGATGGAATTTCTCACCTGAAAGTTTATTATCTTGTCAAACAAAATAGGAGCCGGCATTTTGAAGTCAAATACAAAGAACTAGAAGCAAATATATACACAGCTTTATGAAAATAATTATTGAATAACAACCAAACATGATAATCAAAATAATAATCAAATTATGGTCACATAATAATAATATAATGTCAAAATAAATATATATTTATAATTAAATAAAAAAGCCAAATAATGGTCAAATAATGACAAAATAATGATCAAATAATAATATACAATAATGACCACAACTCTGACAGGACTCTGACAGATAGCAGCTTCTGAGTAATATATATAATAATATTATCACGTAAAAATCAAATAGCAATAAAATTATTATAAGCTAATAATCAAAAAATAGTCAAATGTTGATCAAGCAATGCTCGCATAATGATTAAATAATGATGAAATATGGATAAAATAATTATCAAATAATATTCATTTAATGGTAAAGTATTGATAAAAATAAAGCGCGTTTTTTACTCCAGGGGAAAATGGAGCCATACAAACAACAAAAATGGAAATTCAAGTGAAACAGAGCTAAGGAAAAGTTCAAGGCATAAGATAATGAAATGAAAAAATAGATTTAATTTAGATTCCGTCAATTCATCAAAAAATTATTAAAGTAGATATGATAATTTAACCAAGGGATTTCTTAATTGATTGGCGTAAAGAAGACGCAACCACGAAAAATCATCAACAAACAAACAGACGTAAAGAGTACAAAACAATCTTAAAAAAATTACGTAATCAACTGGAAGAGAAAACAACCGAATACGTGACAAAACATTTTTCTCATAAACGTAGCATCCCATTAAAATTGCCGAAGTCCTGCTAGCCCACATAATAACTCGAAATGATAATGTATTAATAAAGAATTACTTTCATGTGAAAGTCAAACTACAAAGTGGGCTGAAATATTTAATTACCTAAACAATTACTTCTAAGGTAAAGCAAGCTACTACCTTTACAAATAAAAAGTCGCTCTCATAAAGAAAACTATTTTTGCCATGAAGGTTTGCGACATTGCTTTAAAATCATACTTAAAAGATTTTTTCGTCTCACACTCTTCAGAGTATGAGACGTCAGAAAAGAAAGTATATGTATATGGCAACCTATTTATACAAAAATAGGTCTCTTTCTTTGACAAGTATTAGTAATATTTGAACAACATTTTTGTGGTATAAAACTTTGCGACATTGCGCTGAAAATAAACTTTGTTATTTTCCTCTGACACTCTTCAGAGTATGAAACTCTATTTTCTCTTTCTTTGTTCCCTTTCCTGTTTATGATTGGCTAGTTTTGATACATGTTTCTTATTAATAGGTTGCCATATACATATACTTTCCTTTCTTGCGTTTCATACTCTGAAGAGTGTCAGACGAAAAAATCTTTTAAGTATGATTTTAACGCAATGTCGCAAATTTTCAAGGCGATTTTCAAGTTTTGTACCACAAAAAGATTGTTCAAAAACTATTTTCACTTGCAAAATCGGCAGTTAATGATCAGATTAAATTGGATTCAGGCATTTCCATAACATGAAATCTAGTTCAATCATCCTGTGTGTTACTAGTTGTTTCCTTTAACGTTTTCTCAAAGGAACATGAACTAACAATTAACACATAAATGGCAACAAGATGCTACCTCATCCCAGAAAGGTGTGTTTGTCTGTTCCTTGACTGCTGTGTGCTTTTTTTGGTTTCCAACAATCACTGTACAGACTGGATCCAATTGCATTCCAGATAACTGCCTTGCCTCAATAATTCGAATTTGAATCTGGTAATCTATCTCCTTTACTGACTCTTTTGCATCGATTCTTACTTTTGGATGCTGATGGCTGCAAAAAATTGAAAAATCTTAGATGAAAATGATCAAACAATGCAAAGATGTCAGTGGTCATAGAGCATCCTTTTGGAAGGGTGCTGTCAATTGTTTATAGTTAGAAGGATAGCATCATTAGCTATCTGCTTGTTTGTCTGTTTGTTAGAAAAATGCCCTCATAGATTTTCAACACATTGTTTTTCATTTTTATCCGATATGTAGGTGTTAGTCTGAGACACTAGCACAAATTTCAATTGTTCCTTCTAATGGCACATTAGCTGCTGATGTCAACGGAGAACAAAACAACGATTTACAGCTCAAATTATAGTTTTGAATAAACTGAGGAAAAGTGGAGGAATCTTTCAAACAATTCTGGAATGGAATTCTAAAACTGGATAGCCATTTAGCTAGTTCATGTTGAGCTAAACCAACCATGGATAAAATGGGTGTAAGAGGAAAATTTCCATTGTGTTTTTCAGGGAGCCCATACATAACAAAGCAATGCTTTTAAATAATGGCTACCCCGAAACGTGGCTTCTCAATGCATTTCACAATAGTTAGCATCTTTTAATTCTAATAATCCTAGATCTGGTCATTAGAAATGCCCGGTATATCTTAGACTTCCCTGGATTGTGAATGTTTCCTTGCGTTTCGAAAAGCAAATTAAGGAGTGTCTTGAAGGGTGTTTTACTGGCGCAAGTTCGCATGTTGTCTATGGTACATGCAAGATTTTGCCATCAACTCAAAAGGATGTCCTGCCTATCACAGATAAAGGTATGATAGTTTATGAATTTTTGTGCCGATTTAAAGCAATGTGTTTAGGCCGTACTTCCAAAAGATTGATTGACAATATCAAGCAACATGCCCCATGACACATTCGTACAGGTTTGACCAGCGTTCACGAGCCACCCCTGAGATGTTGTTAATCTCGCCCCATGACTAAGAAATGTGACTCTACTATAAAACAGCATCTTCTAAATACTCCATCCTGCACCGAGCTGTACAGTAGTGACCTGTTTTCGGTGGTTGCTAAAAATTGCATCTTGGTGTTTTGGAGGTCACTTACATTTGGGAGCGTAAACCGAGCCTGTGTCGACAGAAGGCATTTGTGGTTCCCCTCCGGTTGTTCCACTAGTTTGATTTGGCCGTTACCTTATCATCTTACTTTTTTCTTGTTCTTTGTTTCCTATATGCCTTCTCTCTTTGTCTTTTTCCTCCCAATACTTGGTTCGTTGCTTTCTTATTGGTCAATTTTCGATCCTACTTTACACTACAAATTCTGCTATGTTTTCTGTTACTGTAGCCTGACGAATGTATGTGATCAATGTCAGATAAAAAGCTTTTTAGATTTCAGTTTTGCTGAAGACAGATTTTAAGTTTTGTACTGTTAGGAATCTTTTCAACTACTTTATTTACATATGAACCTGGATCAAACCCTATATTCTGGATCACTTTTCTATTCTTGTTAATGTAAACGCGTATACTGTAAACGCATATCTATATGTCATTCCGTGTTTTCCTGTAAGTAAAATTAGCGAACAATTAGTTAGGAACAAAACAACTGTCATTTCCGCTTATCAATGCCAAGTGTATCTTTTTATGCTGCAGAAATAAAATAACGTAGACCAAATGAATGTAAGACTATTATTTTGGTGTGAATGAAAGGATGGACAAAATTGAGCTGCTTAGTGGAAGTCTGAGCTCTCCGATTTGCTTTTGTAGTTGGTCTTATTTGCAGCAATATGCTTTCATACAGAAACTTATGTGCAACAGATAGTTTAAGGTGTTAACTTACAATTTTGAAGAGTATGAGCCTGCACTTGCAATGCTGTGTAAAGAAGCTTTTCTGCTAAGCTGTCCGCCGTCCTTAGAGGACAGCATCTGCCCGAAAGGGCCAGCCACTACACCAAGTTGATTGGGATCCAATCCACCACTTTTTCCCATTTGGCTAAAGACGTCGGCCACTCCTCCACATGTTGGGGGTAATATGGCAGAACTTTTCTTTTTTTTGTTGTTTGTGAGCGAATGAAGACTTAATGCGGAGCCATGTACTGATCCATTTTCGGCTTGGCGTTTGGTTCCTGCCAAGAACAACAGAGTGAACATAGGGGTAGAGACAAAAAATATTAATGTTAGTAGGAGACGACTGTATAGCTGGATAAGAAGGGCATAGTTTAGTACATTTAATGATAGGCAATAGTTTTCAATTTTAAAGAAAAATGATTAATTAAAAAGTTAGCAAAAATAATCAAACATAATGAGTAATTTTGGTAAATAATTCGATCGTAATTATTCTGTTTGAAAATTTAAAATATAAAACAATACAAGGTATTAAAGCCAAGAATTTAACAAAGGCAGTAAACGTGGTTGCAACATTAGATGTTGTTCTCTAGAGGAGATTTCGCATAGCATGCTCTTGTGGATGAGATTATTTTGGATTGTCTAAAAAGAGGACGAAAAAGCCTTTAAGTGATATTTGGTATCTGCACTGACTTTTGCATCAGCTTCCACGCAAATGTCTCGATAAAGATCTTGCTGAAGCTTTTTTGCCGCTCGACCAGTCGAAGCAATATAATAAATAATAGTTACCCAAGCAGGAAAGAAAATCAGTTGTTGATTTTCTCCTGTATAATTTACTCCTATATGTCTTTTCACTTCTTTTAAATTGTTTTTTAAACCAATTTTGCAACGATAGTTCCAAGTATTACTTTTTAGTATTTTACATATCCTTTTTAGTATGCATATCCTTTCCATTCTGTCGATTCATACCCTGAAGGGTGTCAAACGAAAACAGCTTTTAAGCGTGTTTTAGAGCAATGTCAC
>JANTCA010002197.1:0-11504 GCA_024741275.1 Chironex yamaguchii | reverse complement strand
TTAATTTTTCTGTGTTTCGGCTTAAGCCTTCATCAGTGTCAGATACTTGTAATACCTCAACAGACACAGTGCTTTTTATATATTTGTCAAGAGTGTATTACAAGTATTACCTTGTATTGTATTTCGAGCCCGGTCGGCTCCCACTTAGTGCAGCTATTGTGGTAATGTGTGTGTGTGTGTGTGTGTGTATAATATATATATACACACACACATACATACACATGTATAGACTTGTATACTAAAGAACTGATGTGTGCCGTGTTGCATTACGTATTTGAAAGGAATTCCACAATACTCTGATTCGATGCCAGCAATTCTCACAGGCAGCAAGCAATAACCACATCACCACGCGGACCGGACACTTGCTACCGATTGTGGCGACTTTGCCCGTCAGAGTCCGTCTGAAAACTAGTGAACATCCTAGACAATTTACACATTAGAGCCACAAAATTTCACGCAAGTCACTACAAGTCAAGCACGAGAGATCCCATACGCTAAAAACGGGATAAGACTGAAATAACGCGAAACCTCAAAACCACAGAGCACCGATTGTTAAGTTAAAACTCCAGCAAGAGTCGAATTCTCCCATATCACATTCAACAAAAAATTACCATAAAAACATCAAGGTACACTAAAAGCTTTACTGGATATTTGGCGACAAGTTGAAGTGAATTAAGTGGACGTCAGATAAAAAAATTCCAGCCACACATAGCAGATATCTCGCAGTACTACTAAGGTAGAGCTAGGACTTCTTTCAGACGATAGTATGAAGGCTGATATACGAGTATCACCGGAACTCGTCTGATTATAACTGAAACTACAGTTTGAACTAATTGCCAGGTGGATGAAACCCGACATTAATGTCTCGATTAAAACATGAATTGATAGTACGTTACTGCGCACGAAATTCGAATTTAAAATGCTGGTGTGGACGGAATTCGGAACTGAGAAGTATGGCGCAAACGAAACTCGATATGAACGTGATAGTGTGGGTTAACCGCATTCCAACATATGAAACTTTGCTATTTATCATATGATGTCACAGAAATGCTAAAAATACACAACTTTTATCATTAGCGAACATGGTTTCCCTAGTTTGTATCGTGGCAAATGGCAAATTATTGACATATTACATACATAGAATATGATACAAACAATACCCCTATGGTACACGAGCTTCAATGTTCTCGATACTGATTACGCACCCAGCGACTTTATAAAATTTTTTCCGCGTTCACGACAGCAAACCCATTTATGTGTAAAAAATGTGAAACTAAAGACCACCAATTGATCTCAAAGTATTAGGTGATCGATTTGACAGGAAAAAAAAAGACAGTTGTTCAATAGATTCGTCTGTTAAACGATCAAAAGAAAAATGGCTCGGATTTGCTGTGTTATTTTGTTAGGACGACTTTCTCACACTTCAAAGAAATAAACATTGACATAAGAAAGCTGTAGATATAAGTGTAACATACGCCAAATTTAGTAGGCTTGACCTTTTTTCAACCCAAATTTCTAAAAAAACGTTAACAGAGGCCAATTTCATAGCCTCTGTTAACGTTTTGCCTGTCCTAGCTAATCTAATAAGCAAACGGGATGTTAATTTTGTTTTTTATCTACAACCAACAATAAATTGCCTGAATATTAGCTGCTCGTATACATTTAATAGATGTCTTATTATAAACTGGTTAAATTACAAATTCACGGAAATCCTACTAATGGTACTCCATTTTACCGCTGAGCTATTAGGAGCACTATACTTTGGCTGTTGTTAAATGGGTCTGAACTTTGCAAGACGGCGACATCACAACGTGCAAGAAACGAGCAGTGCGCCAATAACGGATAGACATAGTTTTCCTATCTGAACTACGATGTCGTAAAAGGACTTTCGTGGATTCCACACAATTACTGCATAAACATTTTTCGTATCGTAAGGTCTAGACAAGTGGAGTCTTTGATAACTCGATTCAAATCCAATTTCAGCCTTGCCCGTCTTCTCAAAGCTCTCTGAAAAACGTGTTTTTATCCAACTTTATTAGAAATTCTTCTGTCGTGATCAATCGAAGTTTTTGCAAATGGTCAAAGATGTTTATTTTTCAGGAAAAAAAAACTGGAATAGCCACTAAGCTCAGTCAAAGCAGGCATCCAATTAAAACTTCTTAAAAATGTCAACTGAAAGATGAAAGCAGGGGTTGGGGTATATGGGCGCTGTCTATCCCTGGCTAGCGGACCGGCTTGGTGCGATTAGCTGATTATTGTCTTCGATTACTGGCCGCATCGTAGTAGGCGTGTTGGCCCAGGGCGACCAGAGCCAGATACAAAAATATCTATCTACTTATTTCTTTATTTCATTAATTCATTTACTTATCTAAATAACTTTGAATATACACCCTTTCTTAATAGCACGCGCCTAAACTCAATTTTAGGGTCAGCACAACTAACTGAAAAAGTTTGTTCTGCTGACTCGGCAATCTCGTTCCCATTCTGAACCATGCAAAGCAATGACTCTCTGCTCTTAGAAGTCATACCTCAAGTGCACAATAGAACAATTCGCCGCTTGCTCTGACCAATCAAATTACCTGCCAAAAATTACACAAAAACACGTGGAAGACGATAAAACAACCTCGTTCTGCCATCGCTTTCTGCCCAACCATGCTGTGCGCTGATTGCCCGTCTTAATGTTTCAACAACGCCTACATGTCGAAGTAAATTATGTTACCGCCTATGACGTCACTTTAATCGAAACGTATTGTCCCCCTTTTACAGTATTAACGGCACACCTCACCAAGCCTACTATACTAAAGAACGTTCTCGGCTACTAATTCCTGTTAGCACGTTTCTCATTTCCTTGCAGACACATTTCTTTTCTCTACAGAATATGACACCATTGAATCTCAATTTACGACTGTTGTCCATCTCGAACACATTTCAAAAGACAGTTTCCGCTTAACACATCTGTCACCCACAAAAATCATACACAGGTAAAAGATCTTTAAAAATTAACTAGTCCGTCATGGAAACAAAAATTAACTAGTCAGTCATGGAAACAAACAACAACGAGACCAGATGCTTTAATAAAAACTTCAAAAAAGACTCTTGCTATCATATTCACCCGTCACAAACCAACACACTTGACTGACTGAAACATCGGTAATACAGAAGAAATTAACTTCAAACAAAACCCATAAAAACTTGATGTCTGAAACACCACAAACCGCTACTAACTGCTACATTACCATCGCCCCAAAATTCGCACACCCAAAACCATTCACTTCCATTTCAACTAAATAGTTATAAAAAAGGTAGAAGAAACGATCTTTGACAATTTAATGATACATTCAACTAACAGTTTCAGGTCAAAAACCAATATATTTCATAAACTACAGATAGGCTAGTGATCAACTAAACCATATCAATGATCTACAATCACGCAACAAAATATGAAGCAGCTTTCGAAAACTAGAGACTTGTTTGAGCATTCAAATAATAATTGCATAACGAGGAATACAGGAAAAACCCGCTCTCATGTACGACTGATCAATGTACTCATTTGATACATCTATATACGAGTATCGTGCCATATTTTCGATATATTGCTCACATGTTATGCTAAAACATATCAACTGTACTTTGCTATGTTAAGCCATATTCTAATGCATATCATATAGGCCTCCATTTCTTTCTTCTCCCGTCTATGTCCATCAAAAGTACACACTTTCGCAATTCATCTTCCCTTATAAAATACCTCAGAAGATTCATTCACCTGCTATCACGTATCTCTTACTCTGCATGCTACTACATCAAATACGTTTGAAATATCATACGGTTCCAGCATTCCCTTGTACACTCAACAAATCTTGCTTGTCCACGTCAGAGCTTCTTAAGTATTCTTCCATGTCACAAATCTTAAAATTTTCATGTTATATTTTTACCGACAAGCATAACCTGGGTAATAGTTGTATTGTATGAATGCAAACAAAAAAGTCTGAAATTTTTAAGGGTTTTTTTTTTCAATTTTTTTAATCAGCGAAGCATGTATTTGTTCCTTACCACTGTTATTGTGAACATCGGGGGTTTTGCTCATAGCTGGCGTGAGCAAGCGACAAAACAAGACGAGCTGTCCCGTTGACGCTTGCAGCCCCAAGCAATAAAATCGTAAGAAAAGGGTTTTCACACGTTGTGCCTGTGCAAAAAACTAAGGTGAGATTGGAAGCACAGCTAAATAGTTAAAACTAGCACAGGGCAGACGAGTAAAAAGGAATCCATGTGCTCTCTTGAAGTGCTGCAACAGGCTTAGTAGACCTCGACTATCATTATATTCTATGTTTGGGTTGTCTACTTCCCTAATACTTCTACTTTTGATTTCATACAGATTGACCAAAGTTCTCCGAGCATTGTCTGTACAACCCATTCTCCTTTTTTCTTGTGGCAGAAAAAAATCTTGGTATTCACCTCCTTAACACCAATTGAGCTTAAGAACTCAATCTCAAAATATTCGTTTAACCTTACGTGCTCCAACATTCCAAGCAATAAAGTACAACCTACAAAGCATAGCAATTTCTAAATCGTTTTATCACGACCATCAGCTTTTCTGTTACTCATAATCTGGCCCATTGCTTCAACAGTCTAAATATGTTTTTCGATTTCTAACATTTACTGGCTCTGTTAGTAATCAACGTATTTTGATTAACGCTTGCAGTTGCCTTATCGTGAAGGGTAGATGTATCCCTCTTATAACTAATAACCCCAAGACGTAGGAACTCCCAAAACAACCAACTTTGTTTCTATACCCCGAGTATTGGATTTATTTGACACGAAACAAGGAATTTTATAAAGATATTTCCACGTTAATCATTTACGTCAATTTGGGATATTATTGCGTAATTACAACATGGCATTGCTAACTGCGTAGGTGACTACAATCTTAAACTTCTTATGGCTTGAATCTTCACATCATCCTTTTTAAAGTTCATCATGAATGTAATCTATGTACAGCTGCTCATTCTCTAGTGCGTAAGTTGTTTTGCATCCATTGCCAGGTTTTGTTCTTTCATTAACCCCTAAGCTTTACTCAAATCATCTTAATGCCATTTTATATGTCACTAGAACGTGACCTCAGTCACAGTCTACACAAGATAATACTTTCGATCGCCACAATAATTTTTTAAACATCTCAATTATCGTGACGTAACGTAACGTGTTCTTCAATCGGTCATCTAAACTATCCTCCAAAAACCTCTAAGGATATTGTCTAAAGCACGACCTGCTGATAAACCTTTTCTTTTTCCTTTTCTGTGACTACGTCTAAGGTTGCCACAGTTAAGCAAATATTTTATACTCAGCCTCCTCTAAATTTTGCGCTGAATGACTCAATAATACAATAACAAGCCTCACACATTTCCGGTATATCATAAAAACTATCTTGGGGACTCTTCACTCGTGTCCAAATTTGGTGGCTATAGTTTAGCTAAAACGTTGAGAAATGTCCAGGCCAAACCTGTTTCATACCTGTAAATGGTAACATAAAGCATATCAGTACTTTACATACCTTGAGGACTTGGGATAATCGGCGTTCCTGGGGGGCCAGGTGTCATCGAAGTCTGTAAGGCAAAATCGTACGCCAAGATCATAACAGAAGAGCTCTTACAACTGATTAATAAATCGATTCAGGCTTTACAAGTCGAAGTTACAGTATGGTATCTTCTTCGACAAAGTAACAAAGGTACACTTATCATTACCATCAGGACTTGACTAGAAGCCAACAAGAAATGCTCTGGTATGTCCTTGTGAAAAAAGCTTCAACGTTATGGTGACGATTGATTCAAGCACATATTTATACAATTTTTTATCCTAAAAAATCAGGCTTTTTGTATCATACATATGCTTTCGCACCGCCTCGGCAGACCGTTCCTTGTTCACTGTTTTATATAAGTTATCTTGTCTAGGTTGTTTTCTAACAATTTCAAATATGCTTCGTTATTTACGGGGGTCTCATCAAGCCTCGAAGCGAAAAGACTAAAACATTCCATTGTATAATTTTATACTGACTATGTTTCACCGTCCCTTATAGATTCATGTTTGTTCCACATTCACCTTTGCTATTTTCTACATCATGGCCTTTTTCTACACATGTTCTAATCCCAGTTGTTTTTGTCTATTTATAACTGTGTGCCCCCTTTCCTGTCGGTTCTGTCGTAAGATCTTGCTGTTCGAAGATTCGCTGATGAGTCGTTTTCCTCTACAAGGAGTGGTAAAGCTAAAACTTCAATATTCATGCAGGTGTTTCGATCTCGGTCTATTAGAATTATCCTAACGTTTACCTACGCGGAGGAGTCGGATTTGCAGTCGTGGGACCCGGGCTCGAATCTTTGGGTGTTACAACCATAATAAGGCAAGAAACAAAACCTCTTGTAAGCGCATATTCCAACAGGCTGGCACCCAAATGGTCCATCGGGGTTGCATGATTAACAGTAAGTCGACCTATCCTAATGAGCTCTTAACCTCAGCAGGAAAGGCGCCAGATTTGCAATCATAGGACACGGGTTCGAATCTCCGATAACTTTACTTCTGTTTTTTACTATCCTAATTATACTGATGAATATCAGTTAAAAATCCGGCAAATCGCACTAGCATGATTCACTTAATTAAAGAACATCACATGCAAATCAACACTACAGGGAATTAGTGTTATTTCACAAGCAAATTACAGAATACTCACCGGGGTTGATGCAGAACTCCACGGTCCACGCGGGCCCCTTAAAAAAGATAAATAGCAAAATGAAGAAAACTCCACGTATTCTAAATAAGATGATCCACCAATCAGTAACATACATAGTCAAGGCAACTGAATCAAGACCACATCCAATGACCTAACATATAACATCTAACAGGATATATCATAACTTTAATCTTATCTATTAACTATCTTAGCAGTAAAATGCATAGGAATGCTAACATGAAAAACGACTCATCTCTATCATATTTCAATACCAACCTAACCCTACAAGAGTTTGACGAGCAAACTTAAAAAATCTGTAATAATCAAATACTTGAAGACTGGCTTTTTATTTCCGTAATACTATCAAAAAAGACCGTATGCCTTTAAATTTCGGCATAATATACACGGGCGCTAATCTCTGAGGAAGCCCATTTGATTGGGCAACTATACAAGGCATTACGATATCCAAATGATAAACTTTAAAAAGAGAAGGTCGACTTTCGTACTATAGTTATCATATTGTACAAACTATTAATAAAGTGCAGTATAGGTGCATGCAATAAGTACGTCAATTGATGCATTCTAAACGAGGTAATACGACACTTACATTGGCATTCCAGCCGGTCCCATTGTCGAATTAGGCATATGTCTCATAGGACTGTAGTTCTGCAAATAAAAAATAAAACGCATTTTTGTACACGGAAAACTTGTTTGTAATGAATGCCCGAGACGGCAATAACATCGAGTCACCCTTTTTTGATAATTATGTGTTCTCCAAATCGACGACAGCAATCACTTAGCATCAAGAGTGGTTGCTTTGCTTAAAAAGGTTGAAAATAGTTTCAAAACATTGAACGACGAATGTCATAACATCAATGCTGTGAGAACTAGAGGTCATTTGTGACTTTCTTTATTGTAGCTGAAGCGAGACAAGACTCGAACAATATAAGGACGAGAATTTTCGGATAATTGGCACAGCTAGATCGTCCTTTCATCTAAGTGTATTGTAGACTGTATACATTACAAACAAGAAAACCAGTACTCTGTAAGCAGAAAGAGTTCGGTTATTCATTTGGACTCTTCCAATAATGTTTTGTTTCTTCATTTTCTCTTTTTTTTGTTTCCTTTCTTGTTTATGATTGGCTAGTTTTGCTACATCTTTTGCATAAATAGGTTGCCATATACATATACTTTCCTTTCTGACGTTTCATACTCTGAAGAGTGTCAAACGAAAAAAGCTTTTAAGTATGATTTTAGCGCAATACCGCAAATTTTCAAGGCGATTTTCAACTTAAGAGATTGTAGAAATCAAAGCAAAAATGCACTAAAGTTTCAAAGCAGAAAAGAAACAAGTTGAACTATTTTACCAAATAGATTTTTTATTGTTCTGAATCTCTTGATGCTATTTAATGAAACTTTGAGTGTATCTCTGGGCCCATTGGTAAAATAGTTAATGACACAGAATCCGAATTGAAATTCAAAGCAGAAGAATTCTCACGAAAGTAGCTTCTCATCTTTGATTTCATCTTTGATCTCATGTTAAAGCATTCTGGGATCGTCATTGCTGCAGTGTTGGCTCCTCGTGCCGACCCAAAGGCAACGGCTCTGTCTGGCTGAAAACCTTCAAAGCGATTCGCCAGGAAGAATGGTGGGCTCCTTCTCCCGACAGCTCCAAAGACGACCGCGGACCTGTAAGCATTCCATGAATGTCATCGTTATAAACAGGACTCGTGAAGTTTTGTGACGCAAATCGCTCCCCCACCACCGACCATCAAAAGGGTTCGAGAAGATACCTCGCAATAACATCTAATGTTTATGTACATAGTTACAAGAAAGACAAAAAATTGGAACCAAAAAAGTCTTAGAAGATTGTTGACGAATGAACTTAACTCACGCAAAAGCATAAAATCTTCAAGAAATGTGAATATTAGTTTGGCAGGGCAACAGCTCCTACACCTCCCCCCAAAAAACAGGCCGATGAAATTACTTCCCCCAGTAACCCATAAGCGGACCACGGAATCACGACATGCTATGTCGTGTGGTATGACCTTCAAAACTGTGACGTCGTTGGATGTAATGCAAATTTATGCCGTCTGATACCATCTTACCGGGGGTACTGGCATCCGCTGATGGTTCATCCTTAGCGCATTCATTATCGTTTGTCCTGCAAAATGAAAGAGAACATCAAGGGAGAGAGAATGATTGACAGAATATCCCCTCTTTCAATCTTGAAAACAAAATTCTACAAGTTACGACGCGAACGAACTACTGTTTAATCACAATAAAATGTATCAAAGGCTTTCCGTGTAGCAAATCCACCAACAGAAGTGAATCTGACAGGAGAAAGGGCGAATTTACACTATATGACCTCTGCAAAAAATCATATTACTGCTTCTATAACTATCATTTAAAGCACTTACGACTGTATTCCTTCTCTACTCATAACAACTAACTCAGATAAAGAAATAATTGCCGTGATATAATTATAGACGGAAGGATGGGTGGGAGAATGGGCGACAGAGGAAACATGGGGCGATAGACAGATGGGCTAGAAAAGAGAAAGAGGGACAGATAGATGGATGGATGGATGGACAGATGGATGGATAGATGGATGTACAGATGGATGGAAAGTTGGATGGATAGATGGATACACGGATGGATGGATGGATGGATAGATGGATGGAAAGTTGGATGGATAGATGGACCGATCGATGGATAGATGGATCGATCGATGAATAGATGGATAGATGGACCGATCGATGGATAGATGGATCGATCGATGAATAGATGGATAGATGGATAGATGGATCGATCGATGGATGGATAGATCGATCGACGGATGGATGAATCGATAGATGGATGAACGGACAGATAGATGGATGAATGGATGGATAGATGGATAGATGGATGGATGGACAGATGGCTATCCTACACCTCGTTACTTGTGCTCTAGCATATGTTCTGGTATCAAACCAAACTCGCCTGATTTACCTCTTAATCTAGCAATGAATACGGCAGAGTACCGTACGCTAAGTATAAATGCTACAGAAGTAGTCATTTAAGGTGCCACTTCATCGTATTAATGCACATACTTTAATCAGAATATTGCGAAAAAAAAGAAACATGTAACATCCGAGATTACGCTATCGGACTTTACCTTGGTAAGGTCCTGCTTGTTGTTGTCGAGTAGGGTCCATCGAGTTGTGCATCATGGGTTGACCGCCTGGAACTCCAGGCTACGGGAAAACGCAAACAGAAATAAAGCAAGTGATATTTAAGGACGGCGGCCAAAAAGCCTTTGGGTTACTGCAATAACGTCACATCATATCATGCGTAAGCTTTGTACCTTACACAAGTGACACTTTGGATATGACCAACCAACCCTTCGCAACCTACCATACTTGAATCTGAGACCGTTACGCCACACATATGTGGCGTAAAGTGTGCTTAGCGTCTTTACACCAGTGTAAAACCTTGCATTCTGTAGTTGATTGGCGTAAATTTTGGCTCCTGTTTAAAACATAGTAGCATCTTCAGGTTTTCAAGGCACTGAGTATGCACGGGAGGACCCTGAAACTCAGTGAAGTAGATGCTCACAGCCTCTGGCATAATTCTGTGGGGTATGGAATTGATAGTTTCCAGTATGAAAAACCTATATTTGGAACTAGAGCGTCCCGGTATACTATTCCAGCAGAGTCAATAACTACGTAGTCCGTGTACATATTAGGATTAAAAAGTGAAGCCGAGATAAAAGTTAATTGAAAACTTTCTTAGACGAAATCGTACTATACAGTACCATATGTAGAAATAGAGGACATGACACAACAGTAACGTACCAGGATAGACTTAAACCTGATCACAGCAGATGAAGTAGTTCGTTTGATTCTTGCCGCAAGACACCCTGCCGAATACAAACTAACAGTAGCCTGCTATGACCATTCAAGTTTATGCAGCCCAATCACTGTTCCTTGTCACTTAGCATAGGCGTAAGACATAGAAAATACCTTGAGAGCAGGTCTTGAAAAGCGTTACTCTACACGCTGAGAAACCCCATGAATTGTAGTCCTGAAATCAACTCTACTTCTTAGAAATGCAGATGATCGCTGACTTCATAACGTAGGTGAACAATATTCCGTAGCAAACCAAAAACAGGCGTATTTTAGTTTACAACTCAAAAAAACCCAGTCAAATACAAGTATACATATTTTAATTAACACGTCTAGTTCAAAACAGCAATTTGAAACTGCAATTTAAATCATTTAAAGTCTAAAACTATTCCCTTCCAAAACTTCGAATTGCACACAGTTCTATTTACAAATTTATTTTAAACCACAAATACAAACCTCAACTTTATTGTACTTCAACCTTTACCTTCAAAAGTAACTTAATTTAACAATTTTAATCCTCACCTCATTCTAAAAACTCTAACATGTAACCTTACTACATAATTACTCCAACATCAACTCAATCCCATGTTCTTAATATACAACTTTAATTTGTTTATACGTAAATGTTTTGGTCAATCATTAAACTTGAATCCCAGACTACCTACACTCGTTGCCAATGGTCCTGGGACAGTTAGGATTTTTCAAATGTGGCACATATCTTTTACACCCTCCTTCCCCCCAATATGTTGTTCTCTGGACACAAAACTACGGGGATGACGCATAGAACATAAGGATAGCGTACAGACCATGGGGATGGCGTATAGACCATGGGGATGGCGTATAGACCATAAGGATAGCGTACAGACCATGGGGATGGCGTATAGACCATAAGGATAGCG
>JANTCA010002195.1:0-11506 GCA_024741275.1 Chironex yamaguchii | reverse complement strand
GCATGGAAAGTATCCAAAGAGGGCCAAAGAGGCAGATGTAGATCAGGAAAAGACCAACAAATGGCTCAAGACAATTGCGACAAAAAGAGAGGAATGACATGATGAGGTGTAGATACACTGGAAGACTGTTTGTCTTAGATTGCACACAACCGGCTCACGCTGTAAAAAGAAACTGAGATGAGATTCTACAGTCGTCTGAGAGACTAAGCAGCCATTTTTAACATCACAATGCTAACCTCCAATCAAGAGGATTGGGCTCTAAAAGATTCCTTTTAATTGCCTACTTGACCCCATTCAGCTTACTGTGGCTGGAAGGCATTCCTCTGAAGCGGCCGACATTTTAAGAAAATGAGCAAGGCCTATATGTAAAAGTGCTTTTGGATGGCGCTACTACCCTTAGACTAGAACAAAGACTGCTTTAGTAGTCGGGAATTGGGAAAAAACTACATTGATGTTGCGGCAATCTCTTAAACTCGGCTATATGAGACTGATCAGCTCCATGTGGAGCAGCCGGAAAGACGATGAGCGATGTCGGCATGTATGGCGATTTGTAATGGGAAACTGCTCGTATACTTTCAAAAACTGTGAAGGCCGCTCTTATGATTATATGGCTACCCATGTATAAAGCTGAAGGTGCAACATTGGTCAGTGCACATGTGCCTTTCGTGATTTACCCTGAGGAGAGAAATTTTGCAAAGAGGTGGGCTTGATACTTACTGGAGAACCCCACAAAGGTAAGCCGTTTCATCTTGGTAACTTCAATGCTTGTGTTGGGAGGAACCGTTTGACCTATACAAGTATGTCTGAAAAGCAGGGGTTTGGCAATGCCTTAGCACCTATGTCTTGTATAATCTGCTCATTATAACAAGGTCTTCTATAATCCACACCACAATAAGACCACACGGATGCATCTAGGTCGGGAAATTGGCATCTTATTTAATATCTGATCACCAATCAGTGACAGAAATGATGCCAGGATCCCGGTTAAGCCCAAGTGTCATCCACGGACTTAAAAGCCTTCCAAGCGACTCAGTATAGGCTGACTCGCGTCAAGTACAAATCCAGGTATCCCTACCCGTCAACGTTGATTAAGACTACAACATGCAACAGTTTGTTCTAAATGTCGGCATTGATTCGATTTGGTCCCAGTGTAGAAGTACAATAGATTCTACCTGACCAATTTGATGAAAACAATAAAGAAATAAAATTCGCCCATTAGAAAAACACTGCCTTTACCGGGCTCTTCAGAACAATCAATCATTTGCTGCAAAGAAAGTTGTATTTGTCAATGTCCGAAGGACAGTATAATGTGGACCTTGTGCTATGCAACATGGCTGGCTGAACCAAAAAGCTGATTAAATAAGAATCATTGCTGACAGCAAGAATCCTGTGAAAGAACAACATAGACTACAGAGCAAAGGATCATATTCTCTCCTGTGTGCAGGATACCACTCTGCTCACTGAGAAATGAAAAATCCTGAGCAAATGGGCAGATCATTGGGAATAAACAACGAGACAATACAATAGTTAGAGGTAGTTGAGTTAAACACTGATCTGGACTTTCTTTTCAAGTACGTAGAAATCAAAACGCATTTGACTAATTCTCCAAGAAAGCCAAACTCACTAAATATTTCTATTTATTTTGGTATTAAGCTCAACTACTACTATATTACAGAGATACTTTGATAATCTATAGCATACGTGAAAGGAATAGTGATCACCATTCATGTGCTTAGACGATGTGATTTCTCTTCTCTCTCTCACTGGTAGATTTCTAGGTGTACCGCTGAGAGGTCTCAATAACCAGCTGGAACAGGGTATCTTACTTGAAAGTCGATCACCTTTAGAAAAAACAGAGGGACAGTCAATATGTTATTTGAAGCATGTAAGCTTCATGAGAAATTTCAGGAGCAAAGTGGACAGCTTTATACAACATTTGTTAACTTAACAATGGCTTTTGGGTCTCTGAAAAACAATGCTTTCTTACTCAATCATTTCATGATTATAACCAGAGAGATGTATGATTGCACGATAGCCCATTTTTTGATAATAGTGACCCCGAAAACCCTATCCCATTTCCAACGGCGTCAAGCAGGGCTGTATGCTTACCCCCTCTCTTCTGCATGATTATTTTAACGATGCTTATGGATGCTTTCAGAAACAGTAATGTAGAAATCTCGCATAACTATAGATTGAAGGGAATGCTATTCAACGTGTGTAGACTGAAAGCATTGTAAACGATATCCAGTACTTTGTGGGTTTTCTTTTTGCTTATGACAGAGTCCTCGATCACTTGAAACATCTCAAGAGCAACTAGATTAGATAGTACCTACACAAAGATGCTACGTGCCATATTCTCTTGGATGGATCATGTTACAAATGCGCAACTGTATGGTTCTCTTGCTCGTATTAGCAAAGCTATACGACAACGACTTCTGACACTGGCTGGTCATTTGATGCGACGGAATGAACCAGCTGGCAAACTGCTCTTGTGGTCACCTGAAGAAAAGAGGAAAATTGGTCGAACACACAGTACCTTGAGGCAACTCATTAAGGAAGAAACTCAACTGGACGACATTGATCTGATGAGAGTGTTGAACAATAGTGCACTCTGGAGAAAGCACTATGTCATGGCATCACCATCATTTAATGACAATGGATGACCCAAAGAAAAAACAAGAAGAATGCTATTCTCAGAAGCACATGTTGCAACACAATGCATATGGACGCAGACATTTGTGCTAGGTTTGATAGACTCTTCCTCTCTTGGATTGTAAAGGAGTATCAGCTGAAAGAAACTTTAAAATCATATCATGCTGTAGCTCTTCCATCACTGCTGCTTGCCTGCAAAATGCTTCGTACATACAGCAAGATTAATTCCTTTCATCACTCATGTCTACGTAAGATACTTCAAGTAAAATTGTACGACAAAACAACAGACAGAGAAATTGGTTCAAAAACCAACATTTCTAACTCAATTTACACATTACTAATGAAAGCTCAAGACCGATGGGCAAGACGCATTGTATAAATGCAGAATGATCACATACCATAACAGCTCTAATTGTCGAGCTAGCTCCTGGGAATCAGTAGTCAGGAGATCAGCGTGAGGGACCAAATAGCACCATAGAGAAATCCTTGAGGAATCTAAATATTAATACAGAGAACCATCACGGCACCAATTGCTGCACAAAAGACGATGGTGTGTTTAAATTGGCAATGAAGAGGCAGCATGAAAGTGCATGTTATGCAAAGAACGATCACTGGTACCTTCAACAAACGTAGCCATGCATCCTACCTATATTCAATCTGTGATAGACATTTCTGGGCTAAGGTTGGCCTCATTAGTTAACTTAGTGCTCACAGAGATCCTACATAGCCAATGGATGTTGTGATGGAGGAACATCATGATCATGATACTTGACATGTACTCTCTGTTGTATCTATCTCTGTACTGTACAAAAACAAAACTTATCGAGTTCTTCCTAAAGACAAGTAAAGAAGCATTAAAGAAGATGCAATTTTATTATGAGATTAAATGCTCAACGTACATCGTCCTTGATGAATATGAAGCCTTGTTTGGGCCTTTTTAATACACAGCCAGCGAATAAGATTGAGTAAGCAACTGCATTATCTGTATTAAAAATTTCTGGATAAAGTTTCTTTTGATGAAGTAAAAATCTGCATTTTTCGTACTCAGATTCATCCATATCGGTATTACGTGATGCTCAATAAAGTCCCTTTAAAAATCATTGGAGTACGTGCATTAGTGAGTGTGGACTGAGTATACTGTATTTACCTTTCTCATTTAAAATTCTAATGCTCAAGAGATATTCTATAAAAGAAATCTAGGTATAGAAGAAAAATAACTACTCATTATTGTCCTATATTCTTTTAAAGAACATTGCCAAGTCTAGTTACGTGTACGGATTTTCAAATACTATGCAATAACCTGCATATCATTGCACAAATTCTCTTTGAATAATGATCCTAGGATATATATTAATCTAGGTATATACTACAGAAGCAATCAAATCTAGGATTGAATAGTGTAAATGCACTATGAAGTATTTAAATAGTATCCATGATTACAGTCTCACTTCTGGGAATGATATTGCACCATTCTTTTTATGTTTGTATCTATATATGTGTTTTGGTATACGCAAGAATCCATCCTGAGGAATCCACAGAGTACACGCAATAAGAGTTTGTACACTACTACCTAACTTAAAGAACTGATGCATCTTTTTTACATACAATAATCCATTCCTGAATTAGCAAGTGTTCACAAATGTCTCATGAAGTCATCGGAGTACATCAAACAAGATGCGTGTATTCAGTGTTACTTTTGAGAAAGGTAATGCATCTCTGTCGTTTACATTTAAACCAAATCTGTGTTAACAAATGCTGAAAATTGTCTCTTTGAAAACAATTAAAGCACAAAAGTATGCGTAGGGAAGCCAGTGGAGAAACAAGATATTCCAGGTTCCTTCCTAAGAGTGATCCTTGTTGGTACTTGCAAATGCTGAAGAAGGCCTCTTTGCAAATGATCAAATACGTAACGGTAGTAAAGTGTGAAACTACATCTTCCTTCCGTTCGTTCATCCAGAATTGTGTAAGTGGGTGTATAGCACTCTCTCTAGTAGCTATCTGAGAATGCACATTAGTCGGTGTTGGTAGAGTACCAATTAAGGAATGATATTAAAATTTTCTTGTGTTTTTCTGTCCATATCTGTATTAATGCTGAGGTAAACTGTGAAATGGAGATCAAACTACGAATAGCAATGGCCACTGCAAAGCTAGCTAAATTGGAAAAGATCTGGAAGAGCTATAATATTCTGATGAGAGTGAAGTTAAATCTTCTAAATTTCTTAGTAACGTCAATCGTCTTGCATCCATGCGAGATCTGGACGTTCACAACAACTATTGAAAGAAGAATAAAGGCGTTTGAAACGAGATACTATGGCGTTTGAAACGAGATGCTACGGCGTTTGAAACGAGATGCTATGGTGTTTGAAACGAGATGCTATTGCGTTTGAAACGAGATGCTATGGTGTTTGAAACGAGATGCTATTGCGTTTGAAGCGAGATGCTATGGCGTTTGGAACGAGATGCTATGGCAGAATGCTTAATATTTCCTGGAACGACCACCTCGCGAATGAATATGTGCCGAATAATGTTAAAAAGCAAGTAGAGAAGAAAGAGAGATTATTAGAAATTTCAAGAAGACGAAGCCTACAATGGGCTGGCCAAATATGCAGAAAGAAGAGAACTTTATAAAACACTGCCAGAAATGGAGACGTTGAGGACACCAGAAGAAGAGGGAGATCCTGCAAGACTCGGACATGTGATTTGAATGCGTGATTAAAGGGGGACAGCGAGAGCTATAGACCAAGAACGTGAAAAAAAAAGTTTCAACGATAAGACAAGATTAAGAAAAATACTTGAGCTTAAACTGTTTAACGGAATGCTCAAGGATTTCTGTTTAGAAAATTGAAGTATATGTGATATGGGGTTTGTTTAGGTTATTTTTGATAATAATTTAATTTGACATCTTTTTCGATTACGTGTACTTTTGTTGGCTTGGGGAAATGCTGAAGAATATACATAGAAAATATATGAGTTACAAAAAGCGCTTGTGCAAATTTGCTTATGGGGTAACATTGCATTTTCTTCAAATATAAATCCATTTCGTTTTGGCGAACGCTCTAGGATGTCGATAGAAATAACATCCTAGAAATAAGAAGTACGAAGAATTGCTTTGGGGAGAAAAATGGCATCCTTCTAACTTATATTAGTCCATATCAGTAAGAGCCAATGCTTAACGATACCAATAGAAATAATGAGAGCATATTGCATCTTCCTTTCTTGAACGTATCCATGTAAGGAGTGACATCGCATCTTTCTGTCTTGTATTTACTCTTGCCTGTATAATGCATTGCTCATGGATGTCCAGAGAGATAATTATGGTACATGTGATCCATGTCAATATCAAGGAATGCTCAGCTAGATCTCCTCTTGAGGGAGACGAGTTCATGTAATAGGAAGCAGGAATAAAGAATTACTTTTGGGATTGATAATACTTAGCAGTGTGTGTATAGATATACTATAGAGATAGACAAGGAGCCTTCCTTGATGATATTAACATTTTCACTCTTAGATAATGAACGGGAATATCTCCTTACAAATAATGAAACATGTCGTTGAAAACTGGAGTTATGTGGTATTATGGAGAGTGATAATAAATTTCTCTCTTGTATTTATTCCTGTCTGTATGAGCTAATGCTCAAGGATGTTCACCGAGATAATTATAGCATATAACATAATAGGAATCGTGCGTAGTGTTTTCTTGTATTAGCGAGTGCTGAAGAAGGTCTATACAAATAATTGGAGTACATGTAATAGAGAACATGCGAGAAGTACTGCTCTCTGGCATTCTCATTGTTTATATTCATCCATTTAACTATTATTCAATAATCAAGAAGGCCTCTTTAGAAATCATTGGAATACATGTATTAATAAGCGCTTGTAGAGCCTTAGAATCAACACTGCATTTTTCTTGTCTTGTTTAGAATTTTCTAAATCGCCAAGTGATTAACAAGCTCTCTGCAAAAAGGTAAGGGATGCATTTCATCGAGAATGTATGGATATTTCTTGCTGTTGTCATCATTTTGCATCTTACTAATTTTGATCGTCATCCTCTTTGCGTCAATGCAGTTTCTTATCTCCAAATGTACTTTTGTGGTCTGCCTTCTATCTTTTCTGCAGCAAGACTACCATTTAATAAATATTAGTTTACGATACTATTATAGTATTTTAATCTTTCTTCTAAATTTGCAGACTGTGTTTTATTTTAATGTCAAGTCTTTTAAGACAAAAAGGCAGATTTCGTCAGCTTTTTAACGTTGCAAAAACTCTGTTGTACCTTGCTGTACATACAACACTGTGATTATAATGCTGTTTTGATAAACAGTAGGCTTGAGCGTAAAGTATAAGTTCATGCATCTTGCTGAAACCTGAAATTGCAGTTTGCTAGCCCAATCCACATCTGCTCAAATTTACCTCATTTTGGTTTCTTCCGTTGAAAAGAAGAAACAGTTAAGTGTATTATGAAAACATGAACATGTTTTTGATAGAATTCACGCTAATCAAAATAAAATATGTCTATTAAATAAAAACGGAAAAAGTTTCCAAAATTATCTAAGATCAAGTGAAAACAACCCTTAGTGTGAGCTCGTTAATATTTAAAACATTGGTCACGAACCAAAGCCACGATTGATTAGAAATCAAGATTTAAGATAAATTGCACTTACACCAAGAAAACGATTAATAGCTTAGATAAATCACGTGCACATTTAACGCTATCTCATTGGCCACTGTATCCATGTAGCACACAGCATATTCTCATTTGATGAACAATGGAATTAGTGAGGGGTTTTTGATACCTGGAGATGAAATTAGTTCAGCACTTAGGGCACGGTTTGTGTCATTTTTTGTTTCATTCATTCATGCTGGGCTGTACATTAGCGGGTTATACTTTTTCTATCTTTTTTTTCTGCTTTTTCTGCATAGTACTTTGAACTTTAAAAAGATTTGGAGGTATATGATTTGAAACATCGTGGGAAGTGTATAATCCACTCCCCATTAGTGGATGTATGAATATTAGGTGATAGATAGTTTTTTAAGCAATTTGTCTCGACATTGTTTGATTGGAGGAATGGGAAATATATTCTCGTTACCAGCCCACCTCGAATTAATAACAAGATAGAAAATATTACGGCATTTTAGTATCTATCTATCTATCTATCTATCTATCTGTCTATCTATCTATCTATCTATCTATCTATCTATCTAATTTACAAAGTACTTGTCTTAAACCTAATACTTGCCTCGAGAAGAAGAGCAGAAGTGATTTGTTCTACATACTGCACAAGAACACACAAGGAGACCTGTTGGACCACCCCAAGTCAACTATGGCCCAACTAGGGACGAGAATTGTTTTGTTACTATGATAGCTCCATTAGCCTTAATAACAATGTTAAGGAATGCGTAGCAACAATAAAGGAACAGCAGATTTGAAATGTCTCTCTGTCCGTGACAATTAAAAGCAGCATGGACAGACATCCATGACACAATTAGCAAGGAATAATCTAAACTCTAACATTACGCTGTAATTGTGATAAGACGACGGTAAAATAACTCAAATGTTAGTGGGGTTTTTTGCCGACTCAGGGGACGCCGTGGATGTTTGAAGTTTATCATGTTATGAATTGCGAGCATTTTTGAGATATGTTTCAAGAGATCCTTTTTCCATCGTCAAGCAACTAAACATGAGGTTGCTGAACTATTTATACCTTATTGTGCGGACCACAGTGATGACATGGGTCAATTTGTTCTTGGAAGTGGCGCCAAAATATTTTGTGTGTGTTGTGGTTCCTTTTCCAGTGCTGGCAGACATATTGCTGGAAGAGCGTGTTAAGAGTGTGAAAGATATGTTGTTTACGTGATTGCTGTGTTGTAGAAAGAGGATGCTTTCTTTTATTTTCCTGAGTATACGGCTGGTCTCCTTGTCTATGATTTTCTTATTTTGCTCATGGAATGTGTGATCATTCTTCCATCAGTGTTCAGTTGTCTCATGGCATTTCGTGTCACCCTCTTTCTGCACCTCCTCTATGCTCTTGTTCTCTCTGTCCTAAAGATCTTTTGGATTCTCCAATATAGGTGACAGGGCAGTTTTTGCACTCTAACGTGTACACTATATCCGTGATTGGAACTTGGTTCTTGAATTCCGACTCCATGGTTCGCAAGGTGGAATCGATCTAAGGGAACATTGGATGTTGTTGTGTCTGAGGATTCTGTTGATCATTTGACTTGTATTCGTAATGTACGAGAGGCAACTCCGTTTCAGTTGAACTTTTTTTTCTTTTTTTTGGTTGCAGCTATCCTTCTTAGGACCTTTTGCATGTTCGTGAACTGGAAAAGGACACCATTCTTCCGGTACTTTTCGTTGTTCCTTAGGTTAGCAGGATTTGACATGATGTTTCTTGCTCTTCCAAAAAGAGTTGTGATCGCACTATTGCTAGCTGGTCTGTGTGTTGTTTTTCTGTAGGTATTTGATGAAACCTGCAAACCTCACTGAAAAGCAAAGCTAGGACTCAATACTCATAGAAATACAGTAACTGTCATATTTTTCGTGTGCTTTCTGTGAAATGTCTTGTCAAATTCAATGCTATTTAAATAACTAATGAAACTGTATTTCATGGAATTCCAATTTTTGCATGAATAGCTGGGTGATTGCTGGTGTTGTAGGGGCAGTACCCAAAGACTGTTTCCAGAACTGGTCCCCCTACCGCTAAAAATATCCTATGTAAGGCCATCAACCTGGCAACGTTAGGCAACCCTTGACGCTACCTTTCATGTCCACCATGAGGGAAAACATCCAAGTTATCTTTTCGTTCTTCAATCAAGGCATCCTGCTAGCCAGTCGTGCCACCGTACCAAACTTACTTACTTAGAGTTAGTTCCACCGACTCCGTTCAGAGTATAAGGCAGCCAATCTTTTCCATGCAACCTTGTTTGAAGCTTTGACTTTGCCTTCCGTCCACTGGATTCCCATGTTGCACAGGTCATTATTGAAAGCACTGCGCCAGGTGATGCGTGGTCGTTCGTTCTCTCCTTCATCTACCATCAACTGGGGTCCAATCAATGGCAGTATAGGCACAGCGAGAGTCGGGCATACGGAGCACATTACCGGCCAGGCGCAGACATCTTTTGGCAAAAATAGCACTTAATCACATGGCCTCTCTACGATACTTTCATTATTTTCCTCAGGCATCGTTGACGGAAAACGTCTATCTAATGCGAGGTGCTGGCAGTACTTTTCCTTATGCATTGAAAGGGACATTTAATGGCTTAAACTTATTATATTTGTACCATGGACACATTTTATATGATATTGTAATTTGTTTTAAATTTTTTGAATACTTTACTACAAGTTTCTTTTATTTTATTGTTTTAACCAGGGCTTCTATTGATAGCGCCTTTATTTAAAGCTGACTGAATTACCCTGTTAAAATATAGTATTATTATACAAAAACATGCTTGATAAAGGTAGATAAAGGTATACTCTACACGACAAACTGACAATGACCATCAGAAAAAGAAACAAGCAACCTCCAGTTACCAAAACTTCAGCATGAATATTGGAGACGGATTCTTTAGCGAAGTAAAAAGAAATATTCACAGAGACCTTGAATTTAGAAAAATGTGAAATCGCAACGATGTCAAGAAATGTGACAGCAGCATAAACAGCAATCAGCAGGTCACTGACAACCATATCATATCATAAGCTCAAATGAGCACACCAATACCAGCCTAAAAACAGCAATATTAAGAAAAAATGCACTGCCAACCAAAGAGCACATGCAATGGAAACAGCTTCAGACACCTATCCTATACCAAGCCACTGTCACATGCTAAGGCATTTAAAACTACCCAACACACACGAGACTCACAGACAGTTTATTCCAAATGAACTACATGAACAAACTTTTTGTGTTACAAAACTTGAAAATTAAATGAACACTTGCAACATTGCACTAAAAGTATATCTAAAAGCTATATTCGTCTGACACTCTTCAGAGTGTGAATTGTCAGAAAGGGAAGTATATGTATATGGCAACCTATTTATACGAAACATGTATCTAAACTAGCCAGTCATAAAGAAGAAAGGAAGCAAAGTAAGAGAAAACGAAGAAACAAAACAGTATTGGAAGAGTCCAATTGAACACCTCTTTCTGGCTACAGAGTTCTGGTTTTCTTTTTTTAATGTAGACAGACTCCAATACACCAAGATGAAAGGAGGGACAAATCTTTTAGGTATGCTTTTAGTGCAATGTCTAATGTGCCGAGTTTCAAGTGCTATTGTGGCAAAACAAGAAAACAAACTTTTACCTTCTTGTCGCCATAGGATTGAAATAGTGCTATGTAACGCGAAAATGTCTTTATGTTTCGCCTTTCATAACACCCCTGTATTCCCATATGTAAACATCTTTAATATTTCATGTATGGAATATCCCGACACAAAAGTCTAATAAAGATCTAAAACGTCCATGGTATCTAGACTTTAGAGTTTAATATAGTATTTCAGAGTCGAAATTTCTCCTCTTAAATCTAGGATTTTAGTGAGTTTCCGTATATTTACATCTTATAAATATACATATACATACATATATACATACATCGTACATACATACATACATACATACATACATACATGCATACATGCATACATGCATACATATACATACACACATACATACATACATACATACATACATACATACATAAATACATATATACATACATACATACATATGTACATACACACATACATACATAGTATACATATATGCATATATAGTGTCTCAACAGACAAAGTGCTTTTCAGATATTTGTCAAGCGTGGGCATTACCACAATAGCTGCACTAAGTGGGAGACGACCGGG
>JANTCA010002194.1:0-11506 GCA_024741275.1 Chironex yamaguchii | reverse complement strand
AATAATAATAATAATAATAATAATAATAATAATAATAATAATAATAATAATAATAACAATAATAATAATGATAATAATAACCAAAACCATAACGATGACGATGATAATGATGACGACGACAACAAAGATGATGATAACGGATTTAAAACAGTCTACTCTACAACAACCTGTAGACATAACTGGTGTTGTTACATGAAATACGTACCTGCCCTGCCAGCATTTCATAAATCAAGACACCTAATGCCCACCAGTCTACTGAAGGTCCATACGGTTGATATGCAATAATCTACAAAGAGTCACACCAACTTTTAACACTAAAAATAAAGTACTAATTATCGGTTACCCGAGCTTCGAGGCTGGGTCTTATGACTGCAAACATAACCCTTTAACACCAAGCTAAACAATTCAACAGGTGTAATAAGAGGTAACCAACTGACATAAATAAGGAGTCAAACTACGGGCTACCTGTAGGCAATGCCAATGGTGTATCAATTAACGTTTTGAAATCATAGGTGTGGGGGATAATTGTAGCTGGCACATCAAAAACTAAAAATGTAGGGTGCTTATAGCACGTTCTAAATAAATAGAAGTGGCAATTGTTAGAAGATTTTATTCTTCTTCTCTGGGATTTTCAGATCCATAACATGACACGAACTATGATATAGAATTGTTATTAAAACTTGCCAGACCTAGTAGAAATCAAAATTGAAGGATCTAAAGCAATCTAATATTGCCATCGGAAACGAATAGAATCGCGTGCTAACTTTCGAAACACCATGTGATATTTGGCAGAAGTAACCAATCAACAGTCATGATTTCGTGTTGGTAACATAACGTGAATACAATACATCAGGTGTCAGGGGAAAACCGCCTTTCAAATTGAAACACAGAGGTAAAAAGGCGATCATTGCCATAATATTAAAAGCAACAGCACACTTTTTTGTTTATCTTTTAAATATCTAGTGTTACACAGTATGGATTTTTTTTCTCATGATCAATGCGTGACTTAAAAGGGAAGAAGCAAAATCAAAAGGAGACAAGTGATGTTTAGTCTCACACCAGATTGCTTCAGCTACAGGGCATCTAGTCAACATTCGTTGGATTCATAATTAATGATAATTGGCCTACATCAATACATTTGTAGAAATATAATCCTGATATGAGAATCAGCCTTAGATGAGCTACTTTAAAGCGACAATGTCAGTATGGTGCAACAACAAAAACAACTGCAAAATTTGTATACCTCAGGTGCAATGTAATCCGGCGTGCCGCAGAAAGTTCGTGTTGTCTTGGGCGGAAAAATATTCTCTTTGCACATTCCAAAGTCAGCAATTTTTATGTGTCCTGAATGATCTAGCATTACATTGTCTAATTTTAAATCTCTACGAAAGATTACGCAATAAAAAATATTAACTAATTGTCTTCTGCATCAGCAGCAACGGAATACTATCCCTCACCTCTCCCTTTGGCCCGTAAAGTGTTAATTGAACTTCAATTTAAAATAACGATACCTACCTATCAAATAGCCATAGCACGATAACAAACTAATAATGCAATGCAATTACCTTATATCACATTCCAATAAATAGTAAGACAACACAAGTAGGGCTATCATTTTCACATCATCAATTTATTATTTCAAATTTATAACACGTTTGCCATCAAGGGACCACAGTTAAATTTTCTGCAATCTTTCCTTTCTTACGACTAACAAAAGTAGCTTGCAAATTGGGTTCTTTTGGAAATACAAGAGAAAAAGAAAATATAAGATCTACATAACTAAAAACATGTTTGTCCATGTATCATTCATAGGAAATATTGAAAGACCAGAACTACAATTGTCATGTAGTTCTTTATTGGTGGCCCACAAGAATAATATTGGCATATAGAGTGAAAGAAACTGAATATTATAAAGGACTGTAACACGTTCCAATACATACATATGTTATACGATGAACGTGACTGTCTCTTTGTATGTATTAATATAACACAATCACGTCCATATTAATCACTATCAACATGTTAAAACGCTGCAATTTATTTTCATTTCTGCTTATAAGAGTAAAAGTTAAAAGAATAGAAACACTTGGAAAGCGAAAACCACCAACAAACCAATGCGGCAGGTGAGATTGTCGGTTTTCTGAATAGTTAAATGAGCTATACCAATAGGCGCCATGACACTGAGTTTTTGCGCAATAATAATATTCTCACTAGTTGTGGTTTTATCAAGAAATAACTAAAAATCCAGAATCATGACGGCTATCAGGATCAGTACCAAAGTTAATGGCTTCCTCCTCGGATCAATACACACCTCTGTTAAAAATGTTTGAGGATCCAATCGCAAAATTTGGCGTAAAATTGCTAACGGGCAAATAAATAAACAAACAAACGGTAACTAAAACAATAACTCGGAAGTAATAACTGATATTTATGTAAATCAACATTTAGCTATCAGACGCTGGAGATCTTAAAGACGTGGTGGTGCATTGTCAAAGTTCAATAGGTAGTAGATATCTTATACATACCTATAAACAATGCCCCTCTTGTGTAAAAACAAAAGACCTTCAACAATCTCTCCTGCATAGAAGCTGCATGACGAAAAAATGCAAAAAGTAAATAGACAGCAATTATTCATTATGTCCACAAGTTATAACACAACAGTGTAACGAGCTGATGTGAACTAGTGTTTGCGAAAGGAAATTGAATAAACTTCATAACTTCAACTTATTTACAATTCCATTACTCTCAAAGTTGGTTATTACCATCCTTTAGAAAAATTGTTATAAAATTCTTAGAAAACCTTTCGTTTAAGAAAATAAATAAAAACATAAATCGGAAATATAAATCAAACTATTTTTTATCATTGAAATCGAAAGGCAAACAAGCAAAACAAGAACAAATCAAACACAAACAATCATAAAAAGGCATGTACTGAAAGGAAGACGAAGTAGAAAGGCAGAAAGAGAGAAAAAGAAAACGCACTTGCTCCCAACCGTTAAACAGAACAGTTAAAAAGAAAGCAATCCGAAAAAAACACAATTGGACTACGTTAAACATATTGAGAGAGAAGTAAAACAAGTAAGACAACTTATCCTCACGGAAAGTTGAGCGTCTGAAATCAAAATGAACACGTCCTAAGTGTCCTAAGTATAACATTTGTACCCACATTCAAAGAAGTGTCTTAAGTATAACATTTGTACCCACATTCAAAGAAGTGTCCTAAGTATAACATTTGTACCCACATTCAAAGAAGTGTCCTAAGTATAACATTTGTACCCACATTCAAAGAAGACCTTGTACTCACACTGCTTGGGGTTCTTTAAACTTCCCGACTTGTTGGATGTGAAACATAAGGTCTCCTCCATTGACAAATTCCATGACAAAATACAACCTATCCTGAATACCAAATAAACAGGCAAGGTGTTAATTAACAGCGAAAAAAAATCAAGAGCTTCGTTACTTAACAAAGCAAACAGCTGGTACAAAGATTTGTAAAATTCAAACGTACTCCACGAAAAATGATGGGCATGTGGGTGATGACAGCGGTCTTTGAAATAATTGAAATGATTTAAGTCAACAAAATGCTAAAAAATGGAAACTGCTTCATAAAAACTAATCCACGTGAGTTTTAAGGTTATTCTGCGAAATTTTGCGTTTAAAAAATATCGCAAAGAATTACTCATATGATACATATGTTTTTGGTGTGCATTAATTCACAAGTCTACCATATGAGCAAAACCGGCAAGACAATGTCCATCCCGTATCAATATCCGCAACAAAAGAAAATCCAAATCTTGCAATTGCCATCTACAGTACATTGGATGCTGTTTGTGGTTATTCTAAAAACCAAACCAACTGGAGACAGGAATTACTAATGCAAAAACACACAAAACTGTAAACAATAATGTTCCACAGTCACTTACTTTGAAAAGAGTGAAATTTGCAGCCATTAGACCTGTGATCGAAGCTCTCGTGATCACAATCATAATTTTAGTTCTGTTCATACCACACATTCCTAGCATTGTGTGACATCAGTTACACCATGGACAGTGCAACGAACCCGAATATTATGGTCTTTGCGGCTATTTGCATTGAGACATATAGTGTTAGATCACAGAGTTTCACAAACGAAAGTTTATCTCAACTGATATGTAGATCAAACTGCCCAACTTGTGCAAACGTTCTTTTATTGTGTTTACCTGTGAATGGAAACATGAATGCAGCGCTGTCAAAAACGGCGGCTTTCCCTGCAACGCCAGCACCCTTTTCTCCGTAAGAACACAATCAAGATCATCATTTTGCAACACCACATCTTTCTTGAGGACTTTAATTGCAAAAACTTCATCTCCTCCTTTCATTTCAGCAAGCATTACCTGTAGGGATTAAAGGAGGTAACAGTGAAATGGACCGCGACACATCACTTTACCGATCATGGAAACCTGCTTAATAATCAATGAACAGACACGCACACAATATACAACAGGTATTTAATCTTTTAATTCAGTAGTTTACAAACCTGAGCGTCAGGAACTTTTGAGTGCCTGCAAGGTGAGAGGGGACGCTGGGGCTACGTAAGATAATAAAAGGGGTTATAAACCAAAATAATAAACAGCGCCCCAAAAGTGTCACACCTCATTGGGCTAACGTTTGTGACTCAAGTAACAAATTTTGTTAAAAGTGAGTAAATTAGGGCCGACCAAAACTTTAAGCACGACAACGTTTGGTTCCATACAACACATGTACTTCTTAAAGTAGTCTGTTTGGCACTATCGGGTGAAATTCCACTATCCTAGTTGATCACCTACAAGGAAATTTTTAGTAGCAAGTACTCTATCTAATAACACGCCCAGTTCATCTCTTTTTGCAACAGATGTACACACAAACTCACGTGCATCTTGAAAGACATACAACAACATAAAGGCAACTGGAGAAGTTATAAAAATAGCGAGAATCGCCTTAAAAATTTGCGATATTGCACTTAAAACATACATCTTCTTTCGTCTAACACTCTCCAGAGTAGCGATCATCAGAAAGGATAGTACAGATATATGACAACCTTTCTATAAGAAACATGTATCCAGGCTAGCCAATCATAAACAGGAAAGAAAAAAGACAAAGAGAAAATGAAGAAACGAAGTATTATTGGAAGAATCTAAGTAAAAAAGCATATATGTTTTAAGCGCAATGTCGCAAATTTTCAAGGCGATTTTCAGGTTTGGTATGACAAAGATTGTTCAAATAGTGACAACCGTTAAAACCAACCTTTCCAAAACTTCCTTTTCCGATAACTTTAAGGAATGTAAAATCTTCTGGTCTCATCTTCGGTAACGAGCTATGCTCTACTTGACTGTCACTAGATCTTTCCCACTTCTTATCCTCCTCTTCTCTCAGTTGCTGCAGCATGAACTACGTGGTAATCGGAAACAGTAAATTACAAATTACAGCCTCTTATCATTGGCATTACGGAATAAGTGCCAAATTCCATAATATTGTCTGATATATGCCATCCATCTCTAAATGGAAAAGTAGTGCCATTGCCAATGGCAATTCTCTTTGATAACAAATGTCTAAACAAGAATAGCTTTGCATAGTTAGTAATTAACCATAAAAATGGATTGGAGACATTTTAAGGAATAAAGTAATGGTAGGAATAAGCTTGCAAAGGACTCTGTAAAATGAATAAGAAACTTAAAGGCCAAGGTACTGGTGACTCACAGTCGGCCTCATAGCGAGGACTGAGGTTATATCATCTGGTTTTAAATGAGAAAATAATTGAGATTTAAATAAAGGAAAAAACAAAACTCGTTGCAGTTTCAAATTTTATGGTCAATATCGCGTGGTTTCAAGTGGCCAAACCCGATTTTTTTCTTTCGCGAGACCAAGGAAATGAGCATTGCCATGTCTCAATGTTTGACGCCACTATGCCAACCTGTCTAATATATTCATGACTATGACTCTATGGATGAACGTAACTTTGGATTCTGTTGTGTTGTTTCCGTCAAAAGGTAACTCTGCTAGCAAGATTCAAAATGCTCACAGAAAAACCGTGTCGCTATTATACTGCTGAAACCGGTTAGTCAGGTGAAATTCTCGATTTCTGGTCAGCGTATTATGTCGTCAAAAAATAAAGTAAGCGGACTTTGTTTTTAAACTTGACAACCAGTAACGTAAATAAGCTCCATCCGACTACTAAACAAGAAAATCTCTTCCACTCGGAAGCGCAAGGTGAGGATTATTCTACCAAAGTACAAGGCATATTGACTGAAAGGAAATTTCTGCGGTTTATCTCGGGTCTTAAGAATTCACGGGATACAGTCCATGAGCTAAAAACAACGCCACATTGTGTTTAATGCCTGTGTGTACAAGATAACATTTTTTAAAATCCCTTCCTCGTGCTCAACTTAGTGGAAATATAGAAGACGCCAACCTTGATCATACAACGATAATATGTAGTGATAAATTTTACGGCAAATTCTGAATTAACAGCCAAAGGAAGGTGGTTGGTCGACAGATGGGTCTTGGCTACTGTTTTCCGGCTACAATGAGAGAAACCATTAATAATTTAGCAACATGTGCGTCGGTAACAGTACATACAAGAATTGAACATGGCGAACCTTTATTTTCTTGGCAACTGCATTACCAACGTCGTCTTGAATGGGTACATTATAGAACTCCCCTTCCTCTTGATTGAGTAATTTAAACCACCCTTCCACCCCTTCTTTCATCAATTCGGATACTCCAAATGACATTGAACCCATAAAATCATTCCGGCTTGTTCGGTCCCAGTCCCACACTTCCACACTTAGACGTTTGTCTTTATCCTTTTGGCCAATTTTGCTAAATAGAAAAAGGACAAGTCGAAGCGACACATTGAAGTCAACGGAAAGCACATGCAGTTTCGCAAACAGTGGTTACTATTTCGGAAAATAGCTTAAGCAGAAAATTACCACGATCATCGAAATCTTGAAAATAATTTGATAACGAGCGACGAAGTATGTACTTTCGTACATAGGCTCTTTCACGAGTGCCTCTTTGTCAAAATTACGCGCACAAAATAGGTATACACTAAAACAGTTTAAAGTAGCAATGGCGGCGTATTTCATAAAGGCAATGTAGGGAAAGAAGTTGCAAATAAGTCGCATCTCTACGTCGTATCATAAGTCTTACACTCATACGTCTTATCAACGTGTTTCTACTGCACAGCATACAGATTACTTGCTACACATCACTTGGTAGTTGATACATACTTCATATACTTCAGACCCTGCTGGCACTTAATGTATAAGATGTTTCATTACAAAAAATACCAGCACTTTATCCAATACATCAAAACACTCAAATTTAAGTGTTGGTATTTCTGTTTTCGCAACAGATTAAACCGTTCTACAAGAGCACTCCCAATTTTATGGAGAAGTAACATTTGTTCAGCTGAGTACAGTTTGTTCAGATGTCAAGCCACTCAAGAACAAAAGACAAATCATTGCGCAATACGGCCTAGAAGAATCGCTAGACGCACGCTGATTATTTATTTCACGATTATCAAGATTCCTACCAAATTAATAACTTACAAATTAAATGTCTGGTTCCAAACGGGATTAAGCGTTTTCTTGAGGATATCTGTTTTCTTTTTTGTTTCGCTATCTGGATCTGGCCGTAATTTGATTTTGACGTAAGGATCAGACAAACCATTTGGGTCCATTGGTATAAGATTTTTTGCCTCCCGTACTAAAACGAATGAAAAGCAGTAATCAACACACATGTCAAGTACAACGCAACTACGTTCATTTAAATCTCTAAAATAGCTCAAACGTCTTAAAAGTGATAAAGTTCTCCTCTAAGATTTACAGGGAATGTTACAAAATTGCTGGCAACCTAACTACGCATGCGATTACGACGTTATGAAACAGAACTTGAAATTCAGGTACTACAAATGAGAAGCTGTTCAACCTCATGCCCTAAGAGAGATCATGCTGCTAACACAGAGCTACACTTCCAATTAGGAAAAGTTAGATGTACTTTCTAAATGCATAATCATTCGGCACCTTCAAACTCACTGTGAAACTTGACACCAAGATTCGTATTAGCCTGGCTTCCAAAAACAAAATAACTAACTTCATTTCCCCGTGCAGAACTGTTGGTTCCTTCGGTCTCCTATCCTTCCGGGGTCTGTATTATAAGTTCCGTAAACAGAAGAAAAGCTACTATTGTAACAAGCTACTACTGTTTAGGTCAGTAGAAAAGGCGTCAGGTTTTGCAGCCGTGAGACCCGGGTTTAAAGTTCTAATGGTAACAAACAGCTTTTCTTCTCTTGCTCGAACAAGCAACCTGACTACTTTTATCCCAAAACTACATTCATCTTGCTGTTAAAAATCTCTTTTCAAAACATATCACTATGCAGTTTACTAAAGAGACACTCCTTACGACTATCAACTTAAACATCAAACCTTATGCTACTTCTCTCGTCAACGTCCTCGTTTACCGTCTCCAGTTCCATTCTATCTCCGTCAGCCTGCTTTTCTCTGTTGGTATACCTACATTAATATGGGCAACATCACTCTCATCTAACACTCTCATTTGCGTTAGAAAATGTTTGATTTACTGGACAATATCTTCCCAGCAACTTCAAAATTCCCGAGTAGGATGTTACCTTGACGGTGAAATCTTATAGCAATGCTACCTACCTTAAGAATGGCACGTTTATTGAGATAATTTTTGAGAAAATGCTATAACAATACATGTTGCTTTCAATCTGAAAGAACAAGTAGTGCAAAATACCCTCTTGTGGAATATTGCCTCTTGCATTTGAGTGTTTGTATATTAAAACTGTTACATTAAAACTGAAGACCTACTTGACACTTCAAGGTCTCCGGCATCTTCTGTCTTTGGTTTGTGCGATATTTTCAGATGAATCCTACCTCTCCTCTCCGTATGATCGGCTCCACATAATTGCGGAATACAGCCCGATTTTTGGCACCTTTTGTGAACGTTCATATCGCAGGCTAAAACAGGAAATACAGAAAGAATTACAAATATGAATCAAGTGGGAATTGAAAGGAAACGGACTCAAAAAAACTACGTTTTTAGTCACTAAATTAGAAAAAAAACCCTTCTAGGTTGGCTTTTGAGTCGTCATGCATACCACGACTTACTACACTACGAGTTTTCACAACAGTTTTCTGTGTAGCGTTTAGTCTACAGCAAAAGCAACATATGTACAATAACTGGTTGCCATCATTCCTTTGGTGAGGACAATCTGAAAATGGCGGTCAACAATAAATACATTTTTGCAAATAAAAATTAGCTGACACTGTTAAAGTTGCACTTCAGCATCATGTGTAACAACCTTTGTAACCATCTCAATGAAAACATCTGTGACTTTTGAGAAATATTTCAATTGCCGACCTAATTTCATATTGTGGGTTTTGATAGAGACGAGAAAAATCCAGGTGTTCGTACAATATTTCTTTTCACGAAACGAATAAGAACAATTTTACACTAAACAGCAATTACAGAACAGTTAAATGGACGATTTCCTCATACCATGTATACAACATGAGATCAACAGTTGCAGAGACAAAAACCATGAAATACTGTCTTGCATACCTGAACATTTCAGACCCTGGTGAATTAATCCATATAGAAGCGATCCACAGTGGTCGCAAAAGGCTGGACTAGTGTAGGTATGCACCTTGAATTTGTGAGGTGACTGGGGAGCCTACGAAAACAAAAATGACTGACATTAACAGAGTAATAGAAAACCCTGTCCACTTCTATATAGAAATAATTTACATTCTAAAACAACACAAGACGCTGAATTTTGCTAACCTTTAACTGAAAGATCCCAATAATTTCCAGCTTTACTACATGAGAACACTTGTTGTGATATTTAGGCTAGTGATCGACAGGGGGACAAATGTTTTGCCGTGGCTGGGGAATCGGGGAAAAGCGTTTTAAGCATATAAAACTAGAACGTTAAGTGTTACGCAACATGAAAGCAACATTTTGATAAACACGGTTGTACAGCAGGCGAGGAGATGTCCATCCTGAAGCACTATGGAAATATTTTTTTACATTTCACATCCAAATTCTATATATACTTTGCATGACGTGCAACCGTGTGATACTTTGACTAGACCTTGGTGAAATAAGAACAAACTATCTTACAAATAAATATGCTACCATTCAAATGGCAACTGACGATAAGCTTCCAGTTTCGTAGCTTTCTGCCCTTAGGAGGTAACCATCTCGAGTTTTCAATTTGGGCTGAGCTCCCCGACCCGGCGCATAGTTTTCCGTGGTCGGGGGGCCACCCCCGGCCGGGGTAAGGATCGACGACGCCATAATCACTGACCTACAAGTAAACACTTGCTCCATCATGTCCGCAATATCTTTGAGCCGTATGGATGTTAGTATTCGTGCAATGCAGTCTGAACATTGATCGTTTTCTACTGTGAAGTCCCCGAGAGTTTGACATTTACGATAAGTGGGAGCATTCTGATAAGGAGTTACAAAATTTCTTCCATTCGCTATTCCGGGATGGCCGGAGTCCAACTGATGGAAGGATGTTAAATCACGTGGAGTTTCTTACCTCAGATCCGGCACCCAAGTCAGCACCTGGGCATTTAAATGAAACAAATTCATGACACCTTCTGTGAACCACAAAACTGCATACTGGGTAAGAAAAAGTAAATGTTATTACCTTATGACCCACAAAGACAAACAGAGCCGGTAAAGCAGAATCATCTTAAACAAACTATATATACACTATTCTATAAATGTGTATAGACAATATAACTACTCTGTCTCTGCTCTGAAATAATTGTTATTTCCAAACTATTTTAGATTGCACCTTAGTTTTTAATAAGTCGACAGTGCGCTATATTTAAGCATACCATTTAAGCTTCCAAATAGCAGGTGACAACCTCTGGATGGCCATAAATACATGCGGTCAATATAAAACAACGATGCGTGCACATTCTAATTACGTTTATCAAACTATAAAGTCAGATACGATGAAATTTTTCTTTCTGTTCAAGAGACGAATTGTTTTCCTCCCTGTTATGTAATTGCAGTTAAAGTCATGTTTCACAAACATGGAAAACAACTCCCTCGACTAATGTCGGTCGAAGGGGATAGATCGTAAGTTTAGTTTCCATCTGCTTGTCGAAGGCCTAAGATACGCCCTTCATTGTGTCTTGTTTAGTCGACACGTAATTAAAATGTTTAATCTGATTGGCTACCATACTATTGATCTAAGTGAAAGAATTCGAAGGGAAGCATGAGAAAGACGTCTTAGAGGCTGTTTACATGGAGGTAGGGTCACCCCCTCGGAGGGTCACCCTACCAGTAGGGTCACCCTCCTCTATTGTTTTTCGTTGTTGTATTTACATGTCAGGTAGGGTCACCCTAGAGGCAGGATCACCCTATCTGCTAGGTAGGGTCACCCTCCTAGGAGGGCTAACTTTTTGTTTACTTAAGCCATGTAAACGCACACGATAGGGTGACC